>PVJA010014579.1:0-47136 GCA_004027025.1 Myocastor coypus | reverse complement strand
TGTTGATTTAGGCATGTCTTTGTCAACTTTAGACATTATTTCTGCTCTGATGTCCTCTATACATTTCTCCAGCCGTTTTTCCAGTTCATGTATTTCTTTTTTTACTTCAGATGTTATCTCTGATCTCAGTTGCTCTATAAGTTTCTGCACTTGTGTGTCTGCCTCAGATGCTACCAATTCAGAGGTTTCATCTGTATAATTCTCATTTTCTTCCACGATAGTGTCTTCTGTATTTGGTTTCGGTGGGCACGGGTCCTGAGATTGCCTCCTACTCCTTGTTGTTATCATTTTGTATGGAAGCGACCTCTGCACTTCGGTGGTGTTATGCTGTGACTATGGGCGTTTGGTCTGGAGTCTCCAAGGTGGTTCTTCTACAGAGGTTCCTGACTCTTGTGTTGAGGCTCTGGCTGCTAGCTTTTGTGGTCTGTACGTGCAGGTGGAGCTTTGGGATT
This sequence comes from Myocastor coypus, assembly GCA_004027025.1. Classification (NCBI taxonomy): domain Eukaryota; kingdom Metazoa; phylum Chordata; class Mammalia; order Rodentia; family Myocastoridae; genus Myocastor; species Myocastor coypus. Next base: position 46,684 of record PVJA010014579.1, on the reverse strand, counting down.
GAGTAGTCCTGGTAGGCTCGTCCACCAGATCAGTTGCCAAACGTCCTATTTGATGTGTTCGGTGCTGGAGCTTGGGCTGGAGGGGTTCAAAAAAAGGGGGGGAGGGCGGCGGGGAAAGGGCAGCCAGGCCGAGGATTCTGCGGGCTCAGCTCTCAGTTGTGCGGTTTGGGTCTGGCTGGAACAGGAAGTTAGTCTCGGGAACGCAGAGGCGGGGCAGAGGGGTGCAGGGAGCTTACCCGTGGTGGGCATGCAGGCTCAGCTCCCAGCGGTGCGATTTGGGTCTGGCTGGAACAGGAAGTTCAATTCCCATTTTCTTCCATGATAGTGTCTTCTGTATTTGGTTTGGGTGGCACGGGCCCTGAGATTGCCTCTTACTCCTTGTTGTTATGATTTCATTTGGAAGCGACCTCTGCACTTTGGTGGCGTTATGCTGTGTCTATGGGCATTTGGTCTGGAGACTCCAAGCTGGTTCCTCTACAGAGGTTCTTGCCTGTGTTAGAGCTCTGGCTGCTAGCTTTTGTGAATCCTGGCGGATGTGGTCTGTAGATGGAGGTGGAGCTTTGCGATTGAATAGTCCTGGTACGCTCATTGACCAGATCGGTTGCCAAACGGGCTATTTGATGGGTTCGGTGCTGGAGTTTGGGCTGGAGGGGTTCAAAAAAAAAGAGGGGTGAAGGGAAGGCAGGCCAAGGATCCTGACCCAGCCGGCACGCAGGCTCATCTCCCAGCGGTGCGATTTGGGTCTGGGCTGGAACAGGAAGTATAGTCGCAGGAACGCAGAGGCGGGGCAGAGGGGCGCAGGGAGCTTACCCGCGGTGGGCGTGCAGGCTCAGCTCCCAGCGGTGCGAATTGGGTCTGGGCTGGAACAGGAAGTTAGTCGCTGGAAGGCAGAGGCGGGGCAGAGGGGCGCAGGGCGCTTACCTGCGGCGGGCACGCAGGCTCAGCTCCCAGTGGTGCGATCTGTTCTCACAATAGTTATACAGAGCACAGTGTGTGGGCAAGACCCACCTTCTATTGATGTTGCTAAGGAAAGAAAAAAAAATTCTTCTCTTTGAAGGAAGAGGAACCAGATGTATACACAGTCCAATGTTCCACAGTTGCAGTGGGCCACCAGTGAAACTTGCAATGTTGGAGGCTATTGATCCAAGCCTCCTACAGCTCATCTCATCAATCTAGCTTTGCGTTTCATGCCTCATAATTAAGCTTATTTACTGGGTGATCAAGGGCAAGTCAAAGCAAGACCTGTATAACAAAACATTCATCTTTTGTATCTTCCAAGGTCAAATCCCCTCAGGATTAACTTTATAACTATATACAGTGCTTTGTAGAAGTGTTGTCAGTGTCAGCCTTCGGGATGAGTCACAGCCATTGCTTGGCCAGTTTGCTTTCTGTGAAAGCCTGAGAGGAAAAGAAATTATTATCATAAAAGACATACGGCCACTATTTGCCCTCGAAGTACTCCCCTTCACTTCACACACACACACACACACACATATTTTGTATCATTCTTACCACTCTCTCAAGCAATTACGGAAGTCTACTTTTTCATTTAATGCAGGTGTGTAGCACACAAAGTATACATTCCTCTTAAGAAATAGGTACATGTAGGCAACACAGCTTCAGTCTTTTATAATCCCCTCACCTTTCTATCTCTAAACCCCATTTCCTCATTTTCATTTTTATTGTTATTGTCATTTTTGTTCATGTTTATGATATATAAATTTTACACTCATTGTGGGCAGTTGGCAGGTATTAAGTGATGTCTTATATTGCTGCACTTCTCCACCCCGCTCCATCTCTTCTCACATTCATTATCCTGGACCTGTCCCACTTGCAGCAGATTGGTCTCCCTATTTCCCTTTATCAATCTTTCATTTTTCTCTTTAGAATTTTTTGTTTTGTTTTTCAGAAACTGGGGATTGAACTCAGGCCCTTACACTTGCCAGGCAGGTGCTTATTCTCTTGAGCTATGTCCCCAGCCCCCACTATGGGATTGTTTTGGGGGAACTGGGGCTCAAATTCACGACCTTGCATTTGCCAGGCAGGTGATTGTGCCACCGAGCTATCTCCCCACCCCCCTCATTTTTCTTTTTATTGGTACTTTTTCTTATTCACAGGACAGGTACATCTGGTATGTATGCTTACCTGTCTCATATATTTTACTTAACATTATGTGTTCCAGGTGTATCCATTTTTCTACAAATGTCTATAATGTATCCCTCTTTTTAAGGAAGTAGTATTCTATTATGTATAGAGGTACTTTAACTAATGGGCAACTTGTAACACCCAGCTGAATTGAGTCAATGTGGTACTGGGTGTGGGAGGCCCCCCTGAGAACTGTTGCCAACAGCATGAAAAGAGAGCTGGAGGGGACGATGGTGCGCTCACGATGCTCCTGGAGAAGCTGGCCACACTGACTTTCCTGACTGGCACTGCACTGCACTCGTTGTCCAAGGAGCACAGGACTTGCTGTTGCTGAGGATGGCTGCAGTTCTCAGTGGAGGAGTTCTGGTCCTTACCTTGAGTGTGACTTTCTGACTCCAGGGCAGACCTTTCAGCCTGCTGGCACAGAACCTTCATCCCACTGGCACATTTAGTAACTTCTACCACTGACCTTTGGGCCTTCCCAGTGCAGATTCTTGACACAGACTCACATGAGAGATTTCTGCAAGCTCTAGGTCTTCATCAGGACCTGTGATGAATATCGCTGTGGGACCCAGGCCCTCAACTGAATTAATTGGGTCTCTAGTGTGGGGATGACCTCCCACACTCTTGCATTTGGCTCTTTGGGTGAATACTACAAAATAATCCTTTAAATTACATGTCCTGTATTAAATCCATTCCACCTTTAAACACTGACCATAACGCCTTTTTCATTCATTCTCCAGTTGAGGGATATACAGGCTGCTTCAAGGATTTAGTTATTATGACTTGCGCCTCTATCAACATGGGTAGCACATATTACTGTAATATCATGACTTTAGCTCTTTTACAAAAACATTTAGAAAAAAATAGCTGGGTCAAATGAAATTTCTGTTTTTAGTTCTTCGAAAAGGCTCTGTACTGAAGGGTGCACTGGTTTACATTCCCACCAGCCAAGGAGGGTTCTTTTTTACCACATGCTTACTGGATTTGTTCTCTGATTCCTTGGTGTCTGCCATTCTTTGTGGTGCATGAAGACATCCTAACTGCACAAGAAATAGCAAGAAGAATCAACAAGTGGTATTGTCAGTTTAAAAGCTTTAAATTAGAAAGTTTCCACCCAGAAAAGGAAAAAATTAGTAATGAAAAGACTAACCACAAAATGAGGAAAAATTGGCAGCTATTTCCCAAATAGAGGACCAATATCTATAATATATAAAGAATTCAAAAAATATGTACCCCTCAAATTAAATACCCAATCAAGAAATGGAAAATTGAGATGAATAGACACTTAACAGATAAAGCACAAGTGGCCAATTAACTTGCCCGAAAATGCTCAAACTCTCCACCCATTAGTGAAACGCAATTAAAACAATGATAAGATTTTATCATAGACCAAGAAGAATAAAAGTCCACGTTCTTCAGCTGCACTGTTAGGGTGTGCCACTGTGTCCTGAATCAGTACAAAACATTGACCTTTAATGTACATTTGACTTTGAGGAAATCACACAGTGCCAAATTTATTTAATAGTGTGACTGGGGTCAAAGCTCAGTAGTTTAATATGTGTACCTTCCCACTGGGTGCCACTTATGTGCAGCACTCAGTGTGTAGTTTAATCGCACCACATAAGGATCATCATGAAAGGAGCTCCACAACTCCTGCAGAAAATGGCAAAACTTATGTGATGTGCATACCTGAAATGAAGGGAAATATTTTGAGGAGGATTATTCACAATGTGTGTTCTGTGGTAATAATTTTTAATCTATAAACATTCACCATGTATTCCGATCACCTTGCATGTTTAAATGTTTAAAATATATTAAAATCATTTATTTATTTATTAGGTACAGGGTCTCATTATAGTTTCATATTTGGATTTGTAGAGATTCTCCTGTCTCAGCCTTCCCAGTGCTGGGATTACAGGGGTGCACCACCACCCCCAGTTTAGGGTGGCAGGGCACGTCCAGGGTTCCAGAGCTGGCACAGCATGCGATATCCAGGAGAGAACCCAGGTCCTTGCCTTGCCACACAGGCACTTAGACTGCCAAGCTATCTCCCCAGCCCTGAAGATATCTTAATATCTAGCAAATCTGGATGATGGAAAAGAAAATCACCTTGTGGTGTTTATCTTCTCCTACAAAGAGGTACTGGAATACACCAGTATGACACTAAACAGATGCTTCATTTCTAACTTACAAAAACACTGAATAAGTCAGACACAGGTGTAACTTGTATGATACTACTGCCACTCCATTTAAATCATTCTCTTTAGTACTTCTTAATAATCTTGGTATTCAGTTCCAGAGTCTGGGGCTGAATCCAGGACTTTGTGCATGCTGGGTACATCCTCCACCCTGAAGTTTCATTTCAAATATTTATTAATTTAACTTTAGGAGCATTTCTTCCATTTGGGGGCATTGAGGAATGATGTTAGCAGTTGTGGGGAAAAAATCAAACACCCGAGATGACCTTTCCGTACGACTCTTGGCAGACTGCTTTTCCTGAGTAAATGATAATAAAAGGTCTCTATAAGAAACTAAAAAAGTCCCTTACAAAGTTAAAATCATAAAGCTGCATGTCAAAATCAGGGAGCTACAAATGTAAATTCCAGTTTCCTTCCTCGTTTTCTGGGCTTCCATCTCCTGTGGGTTTGCACGTAAGGTTTTGCCATGACTTATTACTGCAAGGTGCTGCCAGGAGGCACAGATCAGCCCTGGAATGCTTATGGTTATTCTATGACAGTGGCAAAACTGATTGCTCCATTTTGGAGATTAATAAATACTTTAGAATTCAGCTTCTCCGTATCTGGAGACTGGTAAAATGAACAATTTAATTTTCTTGACAAGATTGTGTTAAATGAACAAACCAATGTTGGCATATAATAACTACTATTTTTATAAATATATTTCTGTTCTATAGCTATCTATAAGTCTTACTATGGTTCTTCCCATTCTTCTTTAGATCCCCCTTCTCTGCCTATCTTAGAGAAATATGATTCAGTCTTAGATATTTAAAGGTCAGAGAAGCTACAGGAAGATAAAGAATCCCGTGAACGTTTTAAGTGGTCACCGGAGAAGCACTAACCTTTGTACTAGGCTAAAAAATAAAAAAATAAAAAAATAAAAATAAAAAAAAATAAAAAAAAACAATGCATAGTTTGCTTTGCTTCCTGACTCCTTTCTGGCCACATCGACCCACTGGAAGTCTCTCACTAAGGGGCCCTAGGTATGGCATCCATGTATTTTTCAGTGTATTTGGAAAAGTGTCCACATGAGAGATCCAGGGCATGCTCAGTACGAGCGATCAGCACTGTAAGCACCAAGTCACTTCGTGTAAATGTCAGAGTCCTCCATGTGGCAGTGACTCCTGCCAGTGCTGATTACAAGCCTGATGCACTTTCTATGCCAATACATAAAAGAACCATTTCTTCATAAGCTTTCTATCCAGAGGCAACTCAGACAGCTGTCAAGCGATGCCCTCGCTCCCAAATCTATTACAGAGCCTTCACTAAATATAATTTTATTCATGTGTATTTATGACATTTCCATAGGGTTCACCATACATATTTTTTCTTTATCTAAAAGAGCATTTTATATTTTCTTTCTATTCTCTTCAGCAAAAGCGCATTCCCGATGTTATTTAAGGCCTAATGTTCCAGAGCGGAGTAGTATATGAGGTCATAAATGGCTTTAGCAGTCATCAAAAGCCTCGACTTCAGCTTGAGCATTTAATCATCTGTAAAAGCCAGTTATGGCCTCATATACTTCTCCACCACAAACACGACTTCTTTTATGTGACAAGGTAAAAATATTCTTTAAAAACAGATTAATCTCATTATCAAAAAATTGATAGTAAAATACTTTTGTCCCTCAATAATTTTAAAGTTCTATACTTTCCCTGACTTTTTTCCATGTGAATTAACTACTTAATGTCGTTTCAGTGGTTTGAAGAGGGAATGTATGATGTAAGTTCTAAGTATTATCAGCGGTGTTATTATGCGAGGTTACTTTGGAAGTGTAGATCAGGTGAAGAACAGCACAAGGGAATGCTTTGCTCCCTCAAGAGAGAAAAAAATGAAACTAATTTGACACATTTCGCCTCGGAGAAGATTTGGGGTTTTTTTCAGAGATATAAGTGATCAAATACCTTGTGTGTACGTAGGATACACAATAAAACACTACAAAATTAGATAATGAACAGTGCTGTATTTCAAACATAGAAGAAAATGTTATTGAGCCATACTAAAAAAAAATATTTTAAATCATTCTTTTCAAAAGTCAAATTGAAAGGTTTACATTCACAAGGAATTTCTCAACTATTTCTACTTTCAAAAGTAGTGTTTTATAGGCTTTATAGTCACAAGCAACCCCACACACACAGAAATGCGTGTGCATGTGCACATGTGCACACACACACTCACATAGTCACCAGAGTCAGCGCTGGCAAGAATGCCATAGACAAAGCTTTCTGGCCTATGTGTCATGTTAAATCAAAATCTAGACTTTCTTTGAACTGTGGTTAATTATTGTTCTAACCTCACCCCAGTGAATAAAGCAAAGTTTTTAAAAATCATGTTTATTGTACTGTGGCAATGAATATTGACCTTTTACCTCCAAATATTTTATAACTGAATTTCTATCTATTTCAAGTTAAATAAGATGTTCATCATTTTCAAATTCTAGAGCACTCCATAAGCATGTTTAATTTCCACAATGCAGCATGAAGGTAATGTATTTTATGGCTTTCTTAAAGTACTGAGTCCCTGGACCAGAAAAGGATAATTGCAATTTACAAAGATTGTGATGGCAGAGATTCATTTGCACAGCCAATTTGATCTGGGCATTTTCTGTTTTTTTATATTCAAGGCAACCATGAGCTTTCCCTCCTCCCTTTTAATTATACCCTATTTTCCCCTCTTGGAAACTGAACTATGAAGAAGCACTTTTATTTGTTGACAGAAATGATACTGAAGAATATTTTCACGGAAGATTTATGATACATAGCCAATTACATCTGGATTGCAGATAGAAAATTAGTTTTGGATTTGTCTCATTCAAAAATCATTGACAAGTGTGATTCATCATAATAATTTTACAGAAGGATCATAGCATATCATAGCCTGCACCACAAACCATGCAGCTATCACAATCCATCATGATTAAATAGTGGTCAAGAGATGAGAATGAGAATTCAAAAAATGCATAAACTTTGGTAAACAGATACTGATTTGAGGAAGAGGGCATGGATATTAGCATAGTCTTACTACCTTATTTTACACAGAGAGGATTATAAATTTTTAATTCACTAGTATTGAATTATGTTAGAATCCTCATGAAATTTTTTTCTGAGTCCTACCAACAAAATTATGCAAACCACCTACTTAAATATTGTCAAAGTAACCCCTACATATAGAATTCCATCCTTTATGATGTTATCAATTTTTTATAACAACTTCAAGTTTATAATAATTTTATATCAGAAAAGGTTCACAGAAAATTCAAACTTAGGAAATATTATTCCCTAAAGTCTGTATTCTGTTTTGGTCCTGATTTACTTCCTGTGAGGATAGAAAGCAATGTAAAACAGACAACTTTTCCCAAATAGGTATTTATACTAGAGCTGAAAAACTTATTCATTTCACTTTCTGGAAATTCTCCTGATAATTCTGAAGAATTCACGTTTGTAATTTATTTATTAATTCAATATCAAATTTTGTTTATGTGCTACATATTGTTCTAGACATTAGGAATGCAGCATTAATAAAATACAGTACACAAAAAAAATGCTATCTTCTTTGATATCATACTCCAGTGGGAGAAACCATAAAATAAACACAAATATCTTGATGATGCATTATTGATAGAGAAAAACATATCACAAAAATGTTTTAGGAGTGTAAAATGGAAAAGATCCCAGAAAGTTTTAAAACTTTTTATTTTTATTTTTATTCTTTTGATACAGGGTCTTGGTATGCAACTCAGCCTCAGCGATACTCCTGCCTCAGCCTCCCCAATGCTAGGATTACAGGCATGGACAACTGCACCCGGTTTCCTGGTGACAAACCCCCCTCCCTACGTCCTTCCCCAGGAGCCCAGTGTCAGCACAGCATATTGTGTTGAATTATCTTGCCAGCTCCCAAGAACTTTTAAATACAATATTATAACTATGTACACGTGCAACTGAAATTTTCTGTATGTTTTCATGACATACCTGCAAAAGAAGCAAAGCCTTTTAAATGACCTATGTCTATTTCACCTGAAAACATTCCATTGGCTTTGTTCCAGAACGCGCAACCTTTTATTGAATTGCCATTTCAAATAGGAGTATAGAGAGCCTAATTTATTTATTTCTTTATTTATTTGTTTATTTATTTGTTTGTTTATTTATTTATTTTCTTTTTTTTAGAGAGAGCCTTATTTAGATAGATTGTACTCAATACTTGAAAGAACCTTAGAAAATCCTTAGTCCTGTCCCTAAACTGTGTTCTGGAGAAAAATTTATGCAGATGAAGTTACCTTTTCGCAACTCCCCGACTATTAAAACCTGCAGTGAGCGGCCTACCCCAGCCCAGTGTTTCACGCAGGCGTTCCACACGCACTGCAGCCTTTTGCCTTGGCGGCATGGAAACCCCCTGCCGCCCTCCATCCCACAGCCAGAGAGCAATTCCTTTTCACGATGTTCGGCTCAGAAACATTTAATAGCAAAAGTATATTTCTTCAGAAGCTATGAGAATTAAAGAAAGCACTCGGATGCAGTGCGTTCCTGAGGCATTAAGACTGCAGTCATACCAACGTGTAAGATATGTACAGGGACATTCAGAGTGTTATTTGTTCCATTATTAGTTATTTAACATGTTATTTGTAATGTCAAACATCAAATTGTTTGAAAGAATTTCTTTATTTTTCCTGATTAGCCAGTAGCCTGGATGGACAGTGTTTGGGCTCATTGGAGAATCCATCACTGATGGTCAGAATCCGTACTCTTGTTTATGATCCGGATTCTAATTCTCACCTATATAAAATGAGGTGTAGCAAAGGTGGGTGCAGTACACAGCAGCTCACTGCCCTTCGCCCTCCAAAGTCAGGGACCTATTTTTCTATTACCAGGTCAGTAGAAGTACTAAGAGTGATGTCTCTAAAACCTCTCTATGTAATCTCTAAAATGTTTCTGTGTGTCATGCTTTGTCCATTGCCTGGGCAAAAGGAAAAGACTCGCAGGCAGAAATAGACTCTACCAGAACCGAATGATAGGACAGGACAGGTAACTTCATAGAGATCTACTTGCCATAAACCACACTGAATTCCTATATTAGCAAGAAACCCTTTCTGCTGAGTTGAGACATTGAAATTTCAAGAATATTTTTACATTAAATAGCTTAATCTTATTAACACACATGTATTTAAATATACAGTGTATGGCTATCCAAGCTTCTTAATTTTTATTTCCTTATCTAGATAGTGCCGATTAAAACACTCTGGGAGTTCTCATATGAAACTTCTAATGAACGCCTGTAACAATGCCTGGATCTTCCTTATTTAAGATACATTTATTGCCTGAAGTTTCTTCCTCTTTCAGTTGGTCCATAGTATAAAGCTGTCGCATCAGTATATACAATCTTATCAGTTGCTTAGTTTGGTTAATACAATGTTTTAAAACTCCATATTTGGGTGTATTGGTTTTGCTTACATATGTGTGTGTGTGTGTGTGTGTACACACACACACACACACACACACACACACACACACACACACTTTTTCTTATTTTGACAGACTTTTAGGTTGCTTCCAGGTTTTGCTATATGAAACTTTCTGATGCATGTCCACTCACATGTATGTACAAGAGTTTTCATAAACTACATGTACGCATGCAGGACTATTGAAGATGGTATCATTCCAGATAAGCAGATACTCCATAGCAACTCATTATCCTAAAATCACAGTAATTTAGCACACAGCAGTTGATAAGCTACTCACACAACAGATGCGCCGGAGGGGCCACCAGCCAGCCCTAGGCTTATCATGCACATGCTTTGATTACACAGTCACTCCACAGCTCCAGTCGTGGTACACACACATGGCACCTGGAGTGTGATAAGAGAGTGTGCAGAGTGGCATGATGGCTCCAAATACTCGACCTAGCAATGGGACCCCTTTCACTCACTCCAGTGGCAATGCATGACGTCCAACTATGCCCAACATCAAAGCAGCAGGAAGTGTAATCTCCCATGGTCTGCATAACATAGAAGAGTAGAAGCACATCTGTATATTTTGTTGTAGTTGATATCCCATTTACCATTAATAAAAATTAAGTCTCTCAAAGTGAAGTGCTACTTTATAGCAGCAGTGTAGTTAGATGCATGAGCTGTAGTCTGCATCTTTGCCAGTAGTTAATATCGTAAAGGCTTTCATTCTTCTCACCTGGTGGGCGAATACCTTGTTATGGTTCATGTTCACCTCTCCATGGCTGATAATGGGATGATTGCTACTTCATTTATTTCCCCTGCTCTAAATTACTAGTGATCTTGGTACATTTTTCTACCAAGTTGTCATTTTCTCTTTGATGTATAGTTTTCAAAAAGTATATTCCAGATGCTGGTTCTGTGTTAGCTTTATGTGTTTCAAAAATCTTTGTAGTTTCCAGTATCAATTCCACTTTTTATTTACACTGCCTCTTTGTGTACAGGGATTTTTAATTTAACATTGACAAAAGTTACTATTTTTACTCTTATGAATTTCTGCTTTTTATCTTGCTTAATTTTTTCCAAATCTTGATTTGTAAATATAGATTTTCTAAAGGTTTTAATCTTCTCATTTCGTTTACAGCTACCTAATCTACATAGAACTCATTTTGGAAGTGATATGATATACAGGTTTATTTTGCATACAAACAACCAATTTGCAGAGCATCATATATTAAATATTTATTTTTTCCTCCAATCTATACCAGCACTGTCTTTTCATATGGTTTACAGAGGAATATGAATTTGTTTCTAGATTCTCTACTCTGCTTCTTAGATCTGGTATTTATCCACATCACCACCTCAAACTGCCTTGATTCCTTGTGTCAGGAATGTTTGTTAGGGGTGATAAATACATCACCAATAAAAAGGAACAGATCATTCTGCCTTCTAAATAAGAGAAATGGCAACAAACTTGAGGCATTGTTTATTCTAAATTGATATTATTAAAAAAAAAAAAACATAGCAGAAAAAATCCAGGAGAAGTAAGGGAGCTGCTGTTTTAAATAAGAAACCTCCTACTTGGGTAGACATCTGAGGAAGGTGGGGGAGGGATCATTTCGATCTGCCGGGCAAGATCGGACCCGGTGGGAAATTTGGGGCAAAGAGTTTGAATTTCACATTTCTCATTTCAAAGCATGTTTTATATACTTTACAAGTACTTTCAGTTTTCTAGGAACACAACCTATTTTTCTTTAAAATTGTCTCAGCAACGCTTTGCTGTTTGTTCTTCTCTATAAACATTTATATACAGTCTTCAGGGAATGATCTTCTGCACCGATTCAGGGAAGGAATTTATTTCAGGATTATTACCAAAATCTTTTTCCTCTCCTAAGTGACACTTGCTTTTTCCACGGATACAATATAAGGTAAAACATTAATAAAATGATTATATGACCCTATTTCCTCTACTTGTAATATCGAGCAGTTTATAAGATCACAACTGAGCATTCTGCATCATGAACTATCTTATTAGAGGGGCTGGAAAACTGCAGATATTAAAGACAGAAAGACTGTCATTTGAAAATCAAAGTTACAAGCCAGCCCCACTGGATCAGAATTCTAATCAAATCCCAACCTTTGCAATCCTACTTTGACTTGTATGCAAAATTGTGCGAGAACATTAACCATTTGCATCCTCAATCCCTTGTCAATAAAATGGGAGTCACAATATAACTATCTCCTTAAAATTATGGAGAAGAATAAACAGGATATATGAGTGTGTAAATAATGAAAAACTCATCAGTAACTGTGCAATTTGAATTAGGATTTTCATGCGATCCCTGACGAGAAGGGTTAGCCATATTTTTTAAGAATGTGTTACTCATGAGACTTGATCTAGGTTCTCTACGAAGTTGGCAAACAAATGGATCAAATTAATTTCATAATCATCCTGCTACTAAGAGTCTTTCGAAGGTCAATCACTTGCAAGATAAAATCTAAACCTACACACGTCAGCTTTCAGCATCAGACTCCTGAGTATTCTTCCAATTTCATTTCAACCTCTCATACACTACCCTATCACCTATACACTCTCTGAGTCTTTGCACATGCTTGTCTCACCTCTTAGAAAGCCCTCTCCTGACTCCTTCCTAGAACTGAAAGATATCAGCTCTATCACTTTCCCAGTTATTTCAAAGGATAAGTATGATAACACTCTAGGATATTTTAACATTATTTTCATTTCTCCATGTGTGTAGGCTTTAAAATAGGGTCTTATTTGGTGAGAAGACAGCTATAAAATACAGCTGAATTAAAGCAAAGTAAACATTTTTCAAGCCTGGGCCTGAAATATTATATGTATCCCAATATCCCAATATAACACCAATATGTGCTCAGGAATTTGAACTGACATTTTATGATGCTGGGAATTTTACAATGATATTAATACAGCACCGTATGATTCCTAAAGTTTGCTGAGGAGAATCTCATCACTTGATGCAGAAAAAAAAACGACTGCATTTTTGTCTTAAATACATGCACTGGAACCTGTCAAATGAAATCTGTAGTCCACAAAATGTATTTCTTGTATACCTTTTACTTATGATGGTATCATGCTCATTTGGTGAACATATTAGTTGCTTTCTTGGTAAGGAAATCTATGCCTGGGAAATAAACTTGGCTGACCAGCCCATGAACTCAAATCACCTACTTTTTGTATTGATTTAGCACTGACTCACTTAACCTATTACAGCACCTAATTTGGCTGGGCTATATAGCAAGGTAATTTTCTCTTATATTTATTGTACCTCCCAGTACCATGTGAAGTAAGTGGCCATCAGCGACAGCTGCAAAAGTTGTGTTCCCAGCTTCTCTGTCGCAGTTGTTAGACAATTGTCTTAGTAGTCAATTAAGTCTTCAGATGTATATCCATACTAAGCATCATACTCATCCGAATTCTGCATTGTCATTTTTCACTTCTTCCTTTAGGCCATGTCATGTATTGTAGAAAGCTTTTCTTATGATTATCCTACAATTACATTTTCTCATATTTGTGCACCTCGCAAGCAATGTTAAGATTATTTTTCATGCATTTCAATTTTAAGTTCACAATACAATTGGTTTTCTTCTTTCTTCCCCAACAAATGTATCTCCAGAAATGGTGCTAAGGAAAACATGCTTCTCTGAAACATTCCATTAAGAAAATTCATTCTATTTGTTTTCCTGGCCAACACTGCCCATTTAGCAGACAATTTTATTGAGCAATGTACATTGAAGTGTTCATCATATTGAAAGCTCATTCCACAGCGATTCCAACACCACTTTCTGGCTATAGACAGTAAGGAAAAATTGTGAGCTCTGTGAAGTGCGTAGATCAGAGCTAATTTTACCAGAGCATCACGTAGCAGAGTGTTCCTATTTATTACTCTTTCTCCAATTTAATTATTTCTATTGGCTGCAAGCTTTACAAGTGTGTTTACTAAGTCAAGCCTGTAGAATTTATACAGAAAGGTACTAGAATTAATTATGAAATTGTTTATATCAAATACTTCTAGGATTTACATCTTGCTTTTATGTGGGTGGCTTTGATGCCTAGCTTCTGTCCCTGCTCCTCCACAGATCTAACTCAAGCTCATTCATCTGCATTTTCCTTAGGTTCCATCTCTTTCAAGACAATGTCTTTGGTGCACAGGCTGATTCTGATGCACTTTCCAGTATCTCCATACTGCCCTGTGCACACTTCTGTGGTAGAGCTTGACCTACTATGTCTCAAGTTTCGTTGTCTTGTTCTCTCTTCAGAGAATGTGCTGATTAAAAGCATTCATTTTGTCTAGTATAGGAAAGCCCCAGCACAGTAGCCTCAGCACACTGCTTCGTACACAGTAAGTACTTTAAAAAGATGTAATGCCAAAGAAAAAGAATCTTGTAATTTTCTTTTTCTCCATGTGAGGAGGATGCATTACTCATGACACTTAAATTTGCTTCAGCTTGTTTTGCCCCACATGAAATTCTGCAAGTACCTTGCATGTATTTGAGCTCCATAAATATTTGTAGAAGAAATGAACGAATAAATAAAATATAAATTCCCCAAGCACTATTTTTGCCCTGAAGCTCTATACAGCATTAAGAATTGGAATAAGAATAAAGATATGAGTTTATTGCAAAGTAAAGTTAATGAAATCTTTAATATATTTTGAGCAACAAAGCACAGCAGCAAAATCTGAAGAAGGAAACATCTAAAGGAACTGACTTCCCAATTCCACCTGCTCTGAGATGTTTTTACCTTCCATCCAAATCGTGCTCATTGTGCACACACCTACAAACGATTGCACAGCGTGCTTACATTTTAAAGCTCGGCTGTTATGCAAGAATAGTCAGCCAAAGATTAACAAAGCAGGTTTTAAAACAGTTTTAATAACTGAAAGCCTTTTGTGAACAACTGCTTTACCAAAATGAGGTGCTCACGGCTGCCAATTAGTACAGTGTTAATGAAAGCCAAGCACTGAGAGGCTCATTGTCTTTTTATTGCTCCTCCCTACATATAATCCTCATTCTACTTTTCTCCGTGGCTGCAGACATTGACCCAGCAAAATCAATTAGCAGATGGATTGCTTAGAGGGTATCAGAAAGGAATGTTTCAGTGTACATGCTAACATTATTCTGCAATTGTTATTTTTCACAGGTGTCCACATTCTGGCAATATGTTTCTAGATTTGACTGTAATCTTACCACAAAACTCACCTGCCAGTCTCATGAGCTTGTTTTACTGTGGGCTTAAGCCACAGATTCTGTGGAATCAGACAGATAGTACCACGCTATAACATCCATTAGAGGATACAGCTGCACCAACCTCTCCTATAATAAATGTTTTCACGTGGGGTACATACTTCACTGAATGAAAACACACATTACAGAGTCACTGACTGGCTACATGCCTACTACTTTCATAATTGTATTAGCCAATTCTAATACATATTAGGTTTTCTAATGGGCCCTTTTATTCCCTTGATTCATATACTGTACTCGCTATAAAAATTATAACAGTTTCTTAATAATTTGGAAGCCTTTAAACACTGAGTATAAAAATATTTCACAGTTATTTCTTAAAAGTTCCCAGGATTAAAATCTAGAAAGCAGGTGAATCTGAAATCTTAGGGAACTTGTGGAGAGTGTAGTAAAAACAAGTTGCTGTCTCAAGTAAGTTACATAAGACCAAAATTCTACTCATCGATATCATTTGTTAATTGTTGCATGATAGGCTAAAAAATGTAAGGGGAACCGGGCAAGCGTGGTGGTGCATGCCTGTAATCCCAGCACTTGGGAGACAGAGGCAGGAGGATCAACATGAGTTCAAGACCAGCCTGGGCTACAAAAGTAAGCTTAAGGCCAGCCTGAACTGCATAATGAAACCCTATAAGGGGAGATCCAAAGTACAAAGACTGTTTACATTTTAACAAATGTAGCACAGCAAAAGATGAACGGCCTTTAATCTCCGTCAAAATACTCCCTGTCACTTTAAATGCACTCATCCCATCATTATTAGTGCTTTCTAAAATATTTCTTGAAGTTTTCTTTTGTGTCTTTCAGTCGTGCACTGTGGCTGCCTTTGAGTGCTGCCTGGGTCCAAAATATTTATCTGTCATGGTCCTTTTGGGTTTGAGGGAAAGCCAGAAGTTTCATAGTGTCTGATCCAAGAAATAATGTGAATGAGGACACATCGTAGTATTTTTATGAGCCTGCATTTCTGTTAGACGGCACTTGGCAACAACATTCATTGCATTTTTTATTAATCTTCATAATGACATGCACAAAAGAGCTGCTGCAGGAAGCATCAGGATGGTGAAGACACGTGTGTTTGAAAAGACAGGAAATATTTTGAAAGTGCTTAGTGTAATTTACTTATATTCTTTTAAGGAATATTTAGCATAACTTTTAAAAATTTCAACACTGACCCTATACCAGGAACACCCTTTATAGGCTCGTGTTTCACCCTACAAAACCTATGAATTTGTTATTTTGCAGAAGAGTTTTTATATATCTGGTTAAAGACCATAAGATGGTGTTATCCTGCGCATTGTGTTGTCTCAAATCCAACACATCTCTTATAAGAGACTGTAGTGATTTGTTGGCCTCTCCATGTTTCCAGAGAGAAAAAAGCAAGGAGATTTAAAAAATAAAGTCAAGATATAAGAGCTGAGATCA
Source organism: Myocastor coypus (assembly GCA_004027025.1). Taxonomy (NCBI): domain Eukaryota; kingdom Metazoa; phylum Chordata; class Mammalia; order Rodentia; family Myocastoridae; genus Myocastor; species Myocastor coypus. The sequence continues at coordinate 30,160 of PVJA010014579.1, read as the reverse complement.
GGTGGAGGCATGCTTGCCTGGTGGGCAAAGGACATGAACAATAGCAGGAGGAGTGTTTACTTATACTCTTACAAAGTTACTAACAGGAGACACGGGCTTGCGTCGGGACTAATGACTGAAATTATACAGGCAGAATGCTTTTCTCAAGAGTGCTTTAGGCACTGTGGCCTTGTCCACCCTTCACACATATGACCAATTTCCAGCTTGAATCACTCCCAACAAGAGATAGAAGAGAAGGCAGAAACAGGAGACCATATTAAAAATGAGGCAAAGATTCATGTTATGCAACCACAAACTAGAATGCCTAGAACTATTGCAGCAGACCTAGGAAAATGACACATGCAGTTCACAATGAAAATTAGCTCACAATGAAAATTAGTCAGTGCACATGACTCTGACGAGGAGATGTAACGTCACTGAAAAGCTATGAACACTTCAACTCTAGGATCCTCACCTATATCAGCTTTTGTTGAAAATCAGGTAATATGAATTGTGGTCCAAACTCTGCTGCTGAGCAGGTTTGTGACTCAAGAAACAAGCTTTACTTTCAGGCTCTGAGTTAATTCATCTGCAAAATAAAGCATCACAACAATATGATCTCTGACTTGTTGCCAGCTCTATAAAGCTCTAGTCCTATTTTACACATCGAATACCATCTAGGTCCAGAAAGCAGCCTTAGGCAACACTAGGAATGATTTACAGGGAAGAAGAAGGCAAACAGAATGGGGAGAGCAAAACCACAAGGGTGAAATCCTCTCTTAGTGCAGAGAGCTTTCTATGCCCTCTGAATGAACAGCTATCCTGCAGAAAAGCTTTGATGCACAGATGTGCTCTGTTGGGAGACAGCCTGCAGGTCTCCTGTTGTAAAAAAGGAAGAAAGTAAAAATGGAATAAGAGCCACCAGACACAGGAAATGCAGAGGACAGTAGCCCCACTCAATTTTCTTCCTATAGGAGTAAATGTTCAAGTTTCTGTTGCATAAACATGATACCAATCCACAATTTTTGAAGATCTGCCGATAACACAAACAAAATCCTATAAGCATGGTGTGGCCAAAATTAAGATCTTTACAAAAAAGGGAGATTTCCTGAAAACAGTGAAATGCATGCAGTACTTTGACCAGACTTCATTGTGAGATTTTTCATTTCTCAGCGGCCCCAGTCCTGACTGCCAAGAGAAGCAAAAGCAAAGGCGCTCCTGTCACCATGAGAGGAAACAATCAGAGGCAGCAGAGTGGTTTCCCAGAACCTCAGCTTCCTCGTTGCTCATGAAATGTGTCACTTCTTCCTCTTGAAGAATCTGAGGATGTGGCATTAAATTGCTAAGGATTGCAATAGAATAGAAAGTGAAACGGTGCTCGGTGCTCGCTGAATGCTGCTGCTTCAAGTCAGCTTAACCCTGGACCGACCATGTCATGCTGAGGAGCGTGTGCATCAGAGTGCACCTGTCAGGCAGATAGAAAGTGACTATGCCCCTGGTTATTTTCTCAAAAAAGAATTACACAGAGCTGTCATCAACACAACCTTCTTTGAACTTGTGACATAAAGATTATTTAGATCTTGATAAATTTGTTCTCTACAACCCGATTTAATTAAAATACTTGGAGACTGAGAACTAACCAATTGATTGATTTATTGGTTTGTGATTAAATGGAAAAATATTTTATTGCCCTTGGTAATAATCTCTTTAAAATTTTCTGTCTAGCTATCTTGCTTTCACAATTAACACTTATGGGATGGATGGTATCCTTCTTTGATGGATGAAATTTTGAAATCCTTTAGAGTCACCATGACAAGGATTTATATTTGTTGTTCTATCTCAAAGATGGGAAAACAAACCAGATTGAGACTTCTTTAAGAATATACAGATTATTAAGATTCCAGAGGTTCAGGGCCCAGTCAGCTAGCTCAGCAGTCTAAAGCACCTGCTCAGGCAAGCTTAGGCAAATTCAGGGATTTCCTAGCACCATATGCTGCACCAGCTGAGGTGGCCACACACACACACACACACACACACACACACACACAATATCCTGGTTCCTTGACTTATGATGTGGTTGTGCCCTATTAACACATTTTACATTGAAACTATTATGAATACAAATGCATTTAATATTTCTGAATTATGAATAATATAGCTTAATCTAAACTAACTTAAAGCTGTAAAGAACACTTACATTATCCTATAGATGGATAAAATCAGTACAAAATTTATTTTAAAATAAAGTACTAAAACTTCATGTAGGTTAGTACATATCTATATCCAAAAACATACTGATAACAGACAACAGTGTAGAATTTGGGTTTTTTGCCTTCAAGATGCCAAGGCTAACAGGGAGCTCTGGCTTGCCTCTGCCCAGCCTGTACAGAGGGCACAGTGCAGCCTATCATTAGCCTGGAACATGACAAAATTTTGGCAGTGGGTATGTAGTTTCTACATGTACAGTTTGACTACATGTCTCTCACAATAGTTATAAAATTGAAAAGCTGTTGTTTATATCATATATTGGATACTACCTGGGTTTTTATGAAGTCACTAGAAAGTGCTGATCTGCAGTGTTAATCCTCTTAAAGTCTACTATTTTCCCTCACAAAGAAAGAACTCTAATGAATTTCAGGGTAAAATGATTGTATCATACACTACTAGCATACACCTTATGGTACCTGGAAATTTAGTCCCTCTTTTCCTTTGTTCCCACTGTGTTATTTATTTCCAAGTCTCCACTATCAGAAATACCCCACTGACACTGATATTCAAGTCCACCTCCAGGACAGATCATGCACCTGTGCCTGAACTACCTTTTTCTATTTTTCAGTCTATTTGCCATCCCCACCTTGATAGATTACAAATCTCTCTCTCTCTCTCTCTCTCTCTCTGGGGGGCAGGGAGAGAGAGATAGAGGGAAAGAGAGAGAGAGAGCGAGAGAGAGAGAGAGAGAGAGAGAGAGAGAGAGAGAGAGAGAGAGAGAGAGAGATTTTAACTCCCTAACATTATCTCCAAAGTTTGCGTAATCTGGGTTCCAGTAGCCCCTCAGCCTTATCCACTTCCAGTTCTCAATAAAATATTTCTCTCTTCTTGCCATATAATGGCATGTAACAGAATTGTCCTCTTTGGATATGCTTCCTCATCCTTCAGAATTTGGTCTGATCGTCCTCCACCAAGAAACTAGCTGGCCACTCCCTGCTTGGTGCTGCATCTGCATTTGTTGTTACTATTAATATAACATTCTGCACCATCATTTACTTTGTATTCGGCCCACCCTGTAGCATTGCCAAATGCTTCGTTCAGCAATTGTCTTTGCTCTCTTCCACTGTTACTCCCTTCTTAGTGCCATCTTCCAGTCAACACATAACTATCTTTGTAAAATCTTCATTACAAAATGTCTTTTCTACTTTCTTATTCCCCTCTAGGACCCTACTTTCTACTTCTACCATTTTGCCATAAAACTTCTTGAATTATGTTTGATTAATGTCTCAGTTTCTTCTCCTCCTATCTTCTATTCATTACAAATCTTTTCCAATTCAATGAAACTTCTCTCGTCAGTGTCACCATTGACTTTCATGCTGCTAATCCAGTGGTCAATTCTGAGTCTTCTTCTGATTCATTTTATCAGCAGCATTTGCTATCGATGATCCCTCTCTTCTTTCTCAAATACACTCTTTATGTCAAAGAAAACACCACCGCATGCTACATTGGCCTCTCTATGCCGACCCCCATTATTAATCCCCCATTGTCTGCCCGCTCTTTTAATTAACACAGGAGTGCATTAGCGCTGCAGTGGGCACCTGCCTTCTTCCATCACTGCCTGTGCTTCTAACAAACTGATCTTTCTTCAGGCTTTAAAATCTACCCTTCTAAACCTGATGTCTAACTTGATCCCTTTGGATCCATTTTATTTTCTTTCATTTTTTATTTATCTGGCCTTTGGAGGTGCAGAAAGGGCCTTTTTTATGTTATCAAAGACAGCACAGAATTCTCCTCTTATTCAGCATGTATTATATCTGGAATATAATGAAGTATTTTTGAAATATTAAAATAAAATCTTCCCTTGTACTGACAACTCTGGAGTCCCTGTTCTCAGCCACAGTCTCTTACTGCACCTAACTTTCAATCCGCCTGGTTATTTTACATCTCCATCTAAATGTCTCTTGAGCATCCCAAATCTCAGATTGCCAAAACTCTACATCTCATGGTTTCTCTTTCTTGCTACTTTCCTAATATCACATGATGTTACACCCTCCTTCCCATTCCTTAAAACATGACATTTCTAGTTACCCTTGCCTCTTTCCTTTCTATAATACTTCATTCCTATGCCATTAGCTAAGCCAGTAATCTCTAACTCCAGTATACATCCATAATCCAACCTCTTAGGACCATATTCATTACTAATGCCCATACACACACTGCACAGAAATTACTAGAAAAGCCTCTAAAACTTTCACCTTGCTTCCATCAGCCATATTGACCTTGTAAAAGCATATGTCAAGTAATGTCACGGCAACGCTGAACGCCTTTCCGTGGCTTCCCAGCTCTCTCACACTGAAACACAGAATCATAGAAAACAATAAGTAAAGCGCCTGTCTTAGTCACTTTTGACATCTACAAGTTAAAAGTGAAGAGAGGTTTATTTTGGCTGATGTTTGCAGTTCATCCTCTGCTGACTCTTCAGCAGAAATGGAATAGCAGAGGGACACATCATGGAAAAATCTGCTCACGTCCTGCTGACTAGGAAAGAGAGAATGCTAGAGGAGTGCTTAAGGACAGAGGTGCACCCTTCTGAGTCGCAGCCCTCCAGGACACCACCTCCACCCAGGCCCCCCTTCGAGCATCCCACTCAGCCACTGAACTCACCTATGGGTGAATCAACAGAAGAATACAACCCCCCCCATCCAGTCAACTTCCAAATGTGCCATCTCTGGATGCAAGCAGCTGTGGAGGAATACGCAGAGCTAAGCCACAATGGAACCCTCGCTGGGTTGTCCTCCTCAGGGTTCCTGAACCTCCTGTCTTATCATGAGCGTCTTTCCCGCTACGTGCACTATCCAAACCAACAATGCCTCAAGGTCACTATGTTCTCTGTTCTCCAAGCCTACCACACTCTTCTTACAAACACATGGATCACCCCCAGGTCTCCTAGGATTCTCTGTGCAGATATCACATTTGCAGTGAGACTTTTCATGACTTCCTTACTCTAGTCTGTCCCAATTCCTCCTGCCTCCTATTATAAAATTTCATGATATCTTTCATGTTTCATTTCCATACAAAAAAATAAATCATCATCTAAATTTATATGCATTTTGTTTGTTGCTTGCATCTTCTAGTAACATGTAAGTTTTAGGGCCTGCAAGTTCTTATTGATTTTATTTACTAGACGGCTTGCTACCGTACTAGTGTCTAGAATTAGGTAGGCACTCCAGAAGTATTGAATTAATAAGTACTTTTAGCCATAGATCACACATCCTGTCTAGAGGATAAGGATAATGATTAATAAAAGCATGAAATGTGTCTTCATGGGGGGACTGAACCCAGTACACACAAGGGATGAACCACAATGAAGCAGAAACCTGATAAAGCAAAACATTAAAAAATGTGATTTTCTTTTTGAAAGATATCACAACTTTGACAAAGTAAACATATTTAGGAAAAACAAAAGAGATGAAAATGAAAAGTGGAATATATATCTTAGGCTTAGGTGAAAGATATCATCATCATTCAAAAATCGCAATTTGATGTGACACATAATCTCCTAAAGAAACATATGATGAAGGCGGAGAAAAGGGGATGTGAAGGAAAAAAAGGAAGAAGCCCTAAAAGAGGAAGTGGTTAAAACAGCAAGCCTGAGACACAGAGCCCGTGAGCCTGAATTGGATAGGGAAATATTACAATTCCCTGCGAAAGATAGGTCAAAATTTAAATCATACAAGTGTAATAAGGGTCTTAACGCTGTTAGATTTATTTTACAGATTAGAAAGATTTAAATATGAATTTTCCAAAAGTGTTTATACTAGCCAAGAAAGTCTCATTGGTATAAAAAAAAATTAACCTCTAATCTGAAAACTATAACATGATAATGTTGTTGTTGTTTTCCTACAATCTCATCACAAACTAGTGATAGTTCTCTCATTAGATTCCCTACATTTAGCCAGGAGAGAGAGGGAAAGACAGAGAGACAGAGAGACATAGATAGAGAGACAGAGACACAGAGACAGAGACAGAGGAAAAGAGACAGACAGAGATAGAGATGGAGAGACAGAGACAGACAGAGATAGAGATAGAGATGGAGAGATAGGGACAGAGAGAGAGGGAGAGAGAGAGACAGAGAGAGAGAGAGGGAGAGAGAGAGAGAAACTATAGACAGTCCTGGAGGGGGAGTCAATGTATAAAACTCATTAGCCAGAACTTAGTCCCAGCACTGCGCAAAACTGATGCAGAGGCTATGAACAATAATCTAACTCTGCACTCAAAAAGACACTATCCACTTACAAGCAGCTGTGCAGGATATCAGACAAAAATTTTAATCAATCCACCAACTGTCAAATTAACCTGTCATGATTTCAAAAATGGTGATAAAAGACGTGAGATTTCTGGAACAGAAACAAAGGATAGCTATAATGACAAGAGAATTAGCCTAATTTATTTCACTTTACTTCATTGCCAGATCTAGGCAGGATAATAGGAAGATGGTACCTGCAGAGGACTGTGCTGGAGGAGAGGAAGAATAACCTCAGGGACCCTCAATCTTTCAGAATAGGTCGTAAGCATGTCTAACTATTGACAGAGAAATGCTGTCTCCAATTTCTTTTGTTAAGGTTTATATGCATATCATTGAAAGGGGGATTCTGAACAAACAGCAGCCAGTGACTCACAAACCAAATGGGCAGAAATCCAAGAGACTCACAGAGAATTTGTCCCCCAACTGCCATCTATAGTTAAAATAATTCTTAAACAAATTATTTAAGGTAGCATAAGCACACCATGTCTAGTGAGCTCTTAATAATGCAGAATAAGTGGAACTGGACCCTAAAACTCCTAATACTAGATTGTTATCCAGATTCACTTAGAGAAGCTTGATCCCACATAACTATTTGGAAATGAAGAAACATAGGAGCAAGTACAAAATTAAGGCATTCAAAATTGCGCTCTCCACAGCAGAAACATTTTCAATGGAGGAAAAACAATCACAATGTAGGTAACTAATACTATATTTTATATATTATTTTGCATTATATGGCTGAACATAATTATATGCAAATTAGATGTGCACCAAATATGTTATATTAATGTCTAGGACTTGAAATGATAAAGCAGACTAATTCTCAGAGCAAGCTTAAGCATTAAAACGTATCACCTAAGAAAAATACATTATCCTTGTGGTAAGGAGCTAAGGACACTCAAGGAGAAGGACATCTTTCCAGATATACCAAAAGACACAAACTAATTTTTTATAAAGAAACAAAATCTTCTATTGTATCTTAACGTACAACAGAAAATACTTGGGCAAAAATGAAAACAACATGTATTTCTCATATATATATATATATATATATATATATATATATATATAATATATTCATATTTACATCTTATAATTAAAGTTATTTATTTTCCTTCACATTTAGTTAATTCCACCAATGTTTACTGAGTAACAGATTAAGCATATCAACCTGCACACTAAGGCTAAGACAGTTTTGACTTACCGAGCTCCCAGTCTTCATGAAGGACACACATATAAATCATTATAGTACCTTAAAAGATAATACGGACAGAGCCATGAAACCAGAGCTGTCACATGACATGAACAGTGAACCGTTGGGCAATCCAGAAAAAAGTAAACCCTGACTTGTCACGGGAAATCCCTTGACCAACTTATGATGTTCTCATAGGAGTAACACTGGGTCTGAGTCACGAAATAAAAATTGCAGCATTGAAAAAGGCCAGTGTGGGAAATAAATTAAAAAGAGACTGAACTGTCTGTCCAGAGACCAGAAGAACATGAAGGAGCATCCTCTAAGGGGACGAAAGCAGAACCTGAAGTTGGAGCTTGCGAAAGTGGCTCTGTGATAAAGGCCTAAGAAGGTTTTGATAGCCTAAATGGCAAGAGGAAGGTCCAGACTCAAACAGATGGGCATGAGGAATCTTGGCACATTTTCCCCCTGCTACCACGCAAAGAAACGAGGTCTGACCTGAGTCAAGCTGATGTCCAATCTGATTATTGCTGCCTGCACTGAAACTTTTGTTTGTTTATTTGTTTTTCATCAACTATTTGGTAAACGCCTCCTTTAAGTAATATATGTGGAGCACTTCTCTTTATGGAGTTGTATAGATTCAATCTGTACTTCTAAAAATGGAAATCATTATTATTATATTTTGTTGTTACTACCTGCTGCTACAAGTTCCTTTTAGAATAGGCACAAGTCACAAAAATACAGCATAATCACAAAGTTCTCCCTATTTATTCCTTCCCAGAATTGATCTCTGAAATGCAAATATAATCAAATTGAGTTTATTTTCACAATAGAAAATATAGAAAATATGACATTTTCCAAACACACACAGGTTGTTTAATCTCTTAGGAAAATAATTTTATTTGATCTCATTTTTCTAAGTCAGCTCACATTTCCCACACTGAGGATGCGCTCCATGCATTCCTCCCCTCCTTAAATTATGTAAATGAAATTTACAGAAATCACTACTACCTGTGGAATTACTTTGTGTGTGTGTGCAAGTATGACCAGATAAGTGGTGTCCATAATAATTCATATTCAATATATTCCAAATTTATAAAATAGGAAGTCTCAGATTAAAGCGCCTGCTTAAGCAGAGGCAGGATGAGTGCCAGGCTGGTCCCCCCCCCCCCACCAGGACGCGCTGAGACTGGGTTAGAGCCAGTGTGTGTGTGGCGGAGCATACCTGTAATCCCAGCACTTGGGAGGCTGCAAATAGGAAGGATCACTATGAGTCCAGTCTGTGTAGTGAGACTACTGTGTAGGCCCTGTGCTAAATACAAAAAGTAAAACTTACTTAATTAATTAATTATTTTAATAGGAAGTCTTGGAAACATTGTGTGTCTAACATTTTGATTTAAATTTGTATTTAATATGATTTAAAATGAAGCAAAAGAGTTTGACAATATAGAAAATGGTATTATCTACAAGCACTGTACACTGATATAGCCGCTCCTCCAAAATTGCTAACACACAGTGTACCATGAATTAGTAACTATCAATTTACAAATGTTTATTCCAGATTTTCTTCTTTTTGAAGAAAAGGAAACACTAAGCTTAAAATTTAAAATAATACAAAAACAGATATTTTAATGTAGATACCACTAAAAGTTATTTCTATCATTTTCCCCTTAAGCTACAACTGTGAATTATTTGCTATATATGTAAACAACATTCTCAAAAGGTAAAAGTCTAGCTTTTTTCACTCTCTGATGTTTTATTATAAGTAGAACATCTCTTCAGAGTATGTGCTATAGTGAAACTCACAAGACCCAATCTTTGAAAGAAGAAATAATAGCATTACAGATCAATGAATATGCTAACTTTGTGTAATGAAGGGAAGAAAAATCAATTTGAACAGCAGTAAAATCTGTAGCAATAATGTAAGGTGACTTCCTGCAGGAAGGTAGTGGGTCCTCGGGCTGCTCCAGAAGGCTTATGAAGGACAAAGTAATGGGGCACAGGTTCAGCCATGTTCTGTGACTTTCTTATTGGCTCTTAGGCACAAAAACAGAACAGCTGAAAGCCTAACCCTGTGAAGTCTTGCTAATTCAGTAATAGATGTTTATGCTTGTTTGATCAGAGAATTGCAAAACCCTCTGAAAACTACATTTATACTTCAGTCAAATTTTCAGGTACTCCCCATTTCCTGAAGATCAGATTGAACTAGGTAAATGTTAGATAAGTCACATAACCTTGGCCTGCTTAGATAAAACATGCAGAAGCTTCCTTACTAACCAAGAGCCAAAGCAAAGAAATTGCAGGTGATTAGCCAGAAGATGATTTATCTATCTCAACAAAGAGATGGACCTACGTTTCAGGAAGCTGGAGAACTATGTTAATTATAACTTAAAGGGGAAGAAATGGCACTTAGACTGGCTCTAAAGTGAAACAGGGAATGTGGGGCTCACAGAACTGTTCTGGGGAACGATTATTCTACAATTAAATGAATTTATTAACACTCACAAAACTAGCAAGGCTGAAGCACAAGGGTCACAAATTCAAGCCCAGCCTGAGCAATTTAGCTAATTACAAGTCCTAACTCAAATAAAAACTGAAAGATATGCCAGGAATGTGGCCCAGGGACAAAACCCCAAGTTCAATTCTCAAAATCTAAAGAGAAAAAAAGAAAGGAGAGGTACAATAGACAAAAAAAGAAAATAGTACTGTATATAAACTAAAAATTAATTTTATAAAGGACAAATGGAAAGAACACTTGAGGAAATGTTGGCCACATTTCTAGCAACTCACTCTGTGATCAAGACGTCTTGTTTGATTCACAGGTGATTGCTATAAGCATCATGAATCAGAGCACACCACTGGGAACCCGTTGTTTCTCTTCAGTAATAATCATGATAATCTTGTTCTTGTCAACATCAGAAGCCTCATAGAACCCAAATTATTCTAATCCTGCCCTATACCTTACTTAGTTCTAGAAATTAAATGCCAATGTGCTCCCTACTGCTATTATCAACACACACACACACACACACACACACAAACATGTGCACACACACACATGCACACACTATGAGCAATGTCTGTGACAAGCCTGTACCATTTTCTCTGAATAACTCATTTGCATCATCAATGACAATAAAGTCTCAAGTCGATTTCCATGTCCTTGCCTAGGGAATTTTCTCTGGTACTGTACACACCAAAGCAGCAAACCTCCCTCAAGGCCAAATTGACATGTTATTTTAATTACCTCTGTGCTGGAGACAGACTATGTCATGAGAAATAAAGTAAAACTCATCCTTCCCTTTCTGAAGCATGCAATCTAGCCTGGAGGGTCAAGCAAAGATCAGACTTTCGCTCTCCCATCAGGCATGTTGCCTTCACCTCTTCCTGCCTTTCATCCTTAAGCTAAGTACACAGAAGCTTTAAGTATGTATCTATTCAGGGAACTGAATGACTAGGTCTTCAACCAGCACCCAAGTAGGACCAGGCAGCCCCGACTACTTAGCCACCGTTCCCTACTACCACTGCACTACCACGCAGTTGGCAGTTAATCAACAAAGGCTTTTAAGAAGAAATAGACTTTGTACTAAGTTCCAAGGAACCAGAAAATAATAAATAGGAAAGGGGAGGAGCTCAATTGCTCCAGACCCTGGAAATGTCTACCCTAGAAGCCATTCTTCCCTAAAAGCTTTTGACAGGAAAAATGTAGTACGTTTTGCTCAACTGAATTGCTAATACCATGAATAGATTCTCACATATGCATTTTTAAGATATTTTATGTTTTCTGCCAACCCAAAAGAAACTTTTTAAGAGGGTATTAGAACAGAATAGAGAAGTCAGTGACCCATAGAAATATAGCTCAGATTTATTCACATATATGGTCAAAGAAATGCATCATGTGTCAATTATGAATCTCATTATTAAAACTTTTTAGGCTGTCAAAACCTTAAAAGCCACATTTTCTCTAAACACACAGATGCATTTTCATTCACCTTTTTAATAAAGGTCTCTGTTAGAATAAAAAAATAATATTGAGTGATAACTCTAAAAAGAAATGGTAAACATGTTCCTTTTTCCATATGACTTACTTTAAAGTTCTTACTATACATTCCACTAAAATTTCTATGTAAGCTATACTTGCAGAGGAGATAAACACCTGAGTGGTCTTTTGTTGGACAATAAACAGTGCAAAGCAAGAAACAGCCTTCCCTGTTACTGTGTTTATTGATGAAAGTCCACAATTTGGTTAAGTACTCACTGTAGTCTATTAAGTTCCTTATTTTGACTAAGTACCTGTGGTAGGAATATAGGCCCCATCTGAACTAGTTAGTAGGGCTCAACTGGGGGAAGATAGAGTAACTGGATATAACAATGTCCATTTCACCAACATAATATCTTATTTTCTACAGTCATGTAAACAATCCTTACATACATAGATGTATGTCTTTCCCCCATTCCCTCTCTTGTCCTTCTCCTCAACTCAGTAATGCCTTCCCTTTGAACAGGTTTATTCTCTTTTCTCAGTATCTGTTAGACCAATCAGATTTTATTTTCTCTTTCAGGTTCTCACACTAAGGAGACAATACAATGTTTGCACATACAAATCTGATTGATTTCACTTAAGAATATGTTTCTAGTTGCATCCATTTACTAATAAAAGACTCAAATTTATAATTTTTATACCAGAATAACACTATAAAGCATAAAAATATCACATCTTGTTTATCCATTTCTCGGTTGATGAGCATTTCTGTTGCTTCCAAGATTTAGCGATGCTACAAGTACCTATGCTATAAGCAGCAGATTTTGCTGCTATAAACATGGGTGTACATATATCACTATGGTATGATGTTTTCATTTTTTCTGGAGAAATACCCAGGAGGGGAATAGCTGGCTTGAATGGGAACTCCAACTCTAGTATTTTGAGGCATCTCAACACTGATCTCTCCAGTGATTGTTCCAAGCCGCACTCCTACCAACAGTGGAGAAGGGTTCCTTTTACCCCACAGCCCTTCCAGCATTTTTATTGCCTGACTTCCTAATGTTAGTCATTCTTTCTGGGCTAAGATGGAATCTCAGTGTTATTTTAATTTGCATTTCTTAAATGACCACTGATGAACAGTTTTTCATATATTAGTTGACATTTGCATTTCTTCCTCTGAGAAGTGCATATTCATCTCAGACGCCCATTTTTGGGTTGGGTCTTTGAATTTGAGGATCATAATAGTCCTTTTTCTCTTAATTTTGTATATATTTTTTTCTTTTTCTTCCAATTTTATATGCATATATTTCATGAATTGAAAAACAACACTATGGAATACAAGAAATACTGTGGAATTTCTATTATTGTATTTAGTGAAATTCTGTATCATTTTTAATTTGTCACTTTTAATACTATTTTGTATCCTCAATAAAAAATAAAATTTAAAAAGCAACAAAAATATAAAATCAGCAACTTCATATTTAAAGACTTACAAAAAATAAAAAGTAATAAAAAAGAGAGAAATTAAGCAGGTAGCTATAGGAGCAAGAGCCTACAGCCATCCTGAAGAACAGCAGCTCTCGGCTCCCATTCACTTGTTGCCATGATCCTTACAGTGTGAAGCGTCCACCATAGTTTAAGAGAACCTAAGAAGGTAAATATGTGAGAATTTGCAAATTTAAAGTATTAATTAAAAGAATTTGAAACCTTGAACCAAGTGCATTACGTTTTTACAGCAAACTCGGTCAGAGGAGTACCCATTGGATATATCCTTTCCATATTGATTGATACTATCTCCAAGGTAAACTGCTTTTCATGGGGTGATCTTGTTCAATTAGCTGAGGAGCTTAAGAAAAAAAAACTGATGGGCTGGGGAAATTGCTCAGTGGTCTATCCAACTGTCTGGCAAGTGTAAAGACCTGGGTTCAGTCTCCAGTACTGCATGCCATGCAGGCCCCATGCTGAGCTGGTCACCCAAACTGGGTGTGATGGCACATGCCTGTAATCTGATAATAGGAAGCTGATATGGTAAGATTACTACAAATCCAAGCTGTGTAGCAAGACCTTGTACCAAATAAATAAAATTTTATTTTTTTCTTTTTTTTCTGATTTTTTAATAATTTTAATGAGAAAGAAATAGCACTGAGACAGTTGCAAAACAGGTTAGTAAGACAGTTACAATAATTAATATATTGCATATAATGTTATCTAAACACTATTAGAGATCTACAATATCTGTAGATCTTCCATTGAACTAAAAGTAACTTGTATATCTATCCTATTAGATAGATAGATAGATAGATAGATAGATAGATAGATATTTCATATTATATATAATAATTATATATATAATATATTATATATATATATATATTTCACTACAAAAATGATCCTTCATTTATATCAGCTGATTTTGTTTTGTTTTATTTTGTTTTTGTTTTATTTGTTCTGTTGCTGTTAAAAAGCTGTATTTGTTTTGTTTTTTGTTTTTGTCTTTTTGAGACAGGGTCTCGCTATGTAGTTGAGGCTGGCCTTGAACTCACTTTTGTAGCCCAGGCTGGTCTTGAACTCGCACCAATCCTCCTGCCTCAGCCTCCCGAGTGCTGGGATTACAGGCGTGAGCCACCACGTCCGGCCAAAAAGCTGTATTTGGACAAATTTTTTAAAGACCTTTTCATACTTGATACCAGTTCAAATATTATAGGTACTTGTGTTCAGAAAATAACATAATATAGTACAATAGTACATAATAATAGTGGGCTAACAACAAAGTTGGCATTGACAGAAATTGTTGACTTGAGTCTTTTAAAACTCAGCATATGAATCTGGCTTTACTTTTTATACCTCATGGTTCTGATACTTTTCTGCTGGATGGTTAGGACCAAGTTAAAGCAAGACCCATATAACTAAAATGTAACTTTTATATGTGCCAAGGTCAGACAAATTCAGGATTTACCCTGAAGCCATGTACAGTAGCTTGTAGATCTTTTATCAGTGGCATCCTTCTGGATGAACCACTCCATTGCTTGACCAATTTGCTCTCTCTGCCTGAGAAAATTTTTTTTTTCTCTAGGTGACTCTCATTAGACACACTATACATTGTCACTCACTTTCCTCTGTGAACCCATAATCTCCTTGAACAGAAAATTTGGGACACCACTGGGTTACAGATGTCAAAGTACAGGTTCTATTATATTCTGAGTTCTAACTGACCTTAAAGGGCTAGGGCCAAAATATTGGCTATCCTTCTAGCCTTCTTTTTCTCTAATTTTTGGTTTGTCCACTTTAGCTGTTAACCATCCAGAAGAAAAGATTAATGATATTATTACCCTATAACAGAGGCAATTGAACTTAATATCTGTCTCAATATCAAATGCTTTAGACATAACATGGAACAGGTATTTTACAACAATCACTGATATTCTAAACTTTAAATCCCTATAGAATGTGAATAAACAGTTACACATTTTTGCACAGAAATTTAGAAATCAAACCATATTCAACATCATAGCAGGACTATCCTATGACATTTTTTCTTCTCTCTTGTTTTTTTAAGTATATATATGTATATATATATATATATATATATATATACATTTAAGAGAGCATATAGCAATAATTCATATGACATTAGAAGCAGTACACATTTAGAAGACCAGAATTATAGATATTCCAAGCATAGTTTTAGTATTACACATTTCTATCCTCAGTGTAGTTGCTCAGTTCACACATACAAGCATATATAGCTATTCAGTGTGAGAATTCTACCAATTAACTGCTAGTTTCAAACACTTGATAAAGAATCTTAGGACCATTGACTTATAATTTTGTTTTATAAATATATAGTTTTGCCCGAGCCATGCTTCCTAATTTTTCTCCTTGCTATCTCTTTGTTCTTTAATCCTTAATTTCTTTCATTTCATTCAATTAACAACCATCGTTAGCCCAGATGTATGCTGCTTTAATTGTAAACTTAGTTACTGCTATACTCTCTCTGTCAAGTAAATGATTGGTTAACAGAAAGATTTTTTAAAAAAGAGTATTAATTGAGAATAAGAAACTAGGTGAAATACCATAGGCTTGACAGGCTACAATTTTATACATCTTTAGATTTCTAAATGGCTGTGTAAAAATGTGTAACTGTTTTTATTACAATATGTAGAGATTTATTAGAATATCAATGATTGAAGGAAAATACCAATGTCAAAATAAGGCTAAGATATATGACATTTAGAAAGGCAATGAGGTTGAGCTCAATTACCTATGTTATGAAGTAATTGTAACATGGAGCTTTTCTGCTGGAGGACTGAGAATGCAAGTTAACAGACCAAAAATTGGAGAAAAAGAAGGGCTATGAGGATAGCCATCATTTTGGCTCTAGCCCCTCAAGGTCAGTGAGGACTCAGGACATAAGAGAACCTGTGCTGCAACATCCTATAATTCTGGGGTTTCCCAAATTTTCTGGTCAAGGAGATTATGGAACCTCAGAGGAAAGGGATAAGTGAAGTATAGTGTGCCTAAGGAGAGTCACATGGGAGAAAACGTTCTCTCAGGCTTTCATAGAGAGCAAATTGGTCAAGCCTTGGCCATGACTCATCCCAATGGCTGACACTGACAACAGCTCTACAAAGCACTGCACATAGTTCCAAAGTTAATCCTGAGGAGATTTGACCCTGGAAAGTACAAATGATGAAAGTTTTGTTGGAAAGGTCGTGCTTTGGCTTGCACTTCATCACTCAACAGAAAAGCTTAACTGCGAGGCATAAAATGCAGAGCTAGGTTAGTACAATGAGCTGTAAGAGGCTTAAATCAACAGCCTTCAACATTGCCAGTTTCACCGGTAACCCACTGCAATTATGAAACACTGGAATATACATACAAGTACTTCCTCCTAGTTCAAAGAGAAGATAACTTCTTCTCTTCTTCTTTTTTCTCCCCCCCCTCTTTGGAACCAATACTGATTAGAAAATTTGTCATAACATTTCTGAGGACAATAATATGCAGTGTCTCAACTATTGCGAATGTACTACTAACATGTTTTGAAACTCTCACATTGTTATCTCTTATTAAAAGTAATAAAAATTAAAATTCAAAAATAAAAAATAAAGAATAACCACCATTAGTATGCATTGTGAGCATTCACAATATGTTGTAAACTATACATAATATATAACTATATATTATATGTAGCTTATGAAATTCAATTATGCATATTGACATATCAATGTATCTAATTTACCATTCCTCAATACATCTTCCCTTAATCCTCTGGATATTTTTAAGAGTTATTGTCATTGCTCCAATTTGCATACACAAACACTGAGCCACAGAAAGGATAAAATTTACTCAGATGAATGGACAAAGAAAATGTATTTTTCACACACCATGGAGTTCTGCTTTGTTATAAAGAAAGACAAACTTGAGCCATTTGTAGGGTAATGGGTGCCCCTAGAGACCATAATGTTAAGTGAAATAAATCAGGCACAGAAACTTAAGTACTACATAGTTTCTCTTACATGAGAAGCCAAATTATGAACAAAAAGCAAAATTAAATTAGATAATAGAAAAAAAGTAGGCAGGGCTTGGAAAATGGCAAAGGGATAAGGAGATGGAGGGAAGCAGAGAGACGGGGAAACAAGATGTGTGGTGGCCATGCACCACCTCCACGTAGGAAGTGCAAACAAACGTCATGCACTGCAAACACGGACCAATAAATAAATAAAAATTGGGAAAAATAAGGTAATTGGCTTCAGTGTCATAGGCACGAAATTGACACATGACCACAACCACCCTGCATTGCCTGACCTCAAAGATCAGCCGTTGTAAAGTACAGGACACCATTCTATTCTGAGGTTCCAGAGCACATAAAATATCCCCTAGTGGTCCAGCTTCTGCACAAAATATAGGATCCCAAGAGAAGATGGGTAGCACATTCATCCTGGATTTTCTACCAGTCACTCAGGTCTAATAATTTCTAAGCATTAAGGTTGAATAATAAGCAAAGGATAGGCAGGACTTTGGTTTTGATACTGGAACAGAAAACTGACCTTTAAAAAAATTAGATGCCTGGAAATTTAAGTCCATGTAAAACAAAACAACAAAAGTGTGTGTGATGGTACACATATGTAATCCTAGAACTCTGGGAGTCTGGAGAGGGATAGCAAGTTCTATGCTGGCCTGCGCAACTAGTGAGTTATCAAGAATATGTCTCAAACTTTAAAAAAATGTATAAGGGAGATATATCTTACTGTAAAGACCCCAGATTCAATACCCTACACAGAGAGACAGAGATAGAGACAAAGACAGAAACAGAGATAGAGAGATAGGGAAAGAAAGAAAGGAAAAGGCAAGAAGAAAGAATATCTGAAGAACAAATGTTCATTCTTATGATATAAAGAATATCTCAAAAGTAAAGCAGTTTATTAAGATTAGAAATAACCGATGAGTACAACACATCATGTTCTCAAGCTAATCCTTTATTTATTTGTATTTATTTTTGAGTGACTTTTCGTAAATAAGAGTCTCTATGTCCAGACTAAACTATTTCCATAGAATTAGAAGCAATTGCTTGGGCCTATAAGCTGAGAAAAAGAAGGTTTCCTGGTATGAATGCGAAACAAAACTTCTACAGTTATTTTTAAGGAAATCATGTCCTTGGTAAATGTATTGAAAAATCTGCCCTTATGAATTGTTTTAAAGGTGAAAAACTAGAATTTTCATAGGGCACTCTAAATATGGAGTAAATTCTAGGATTTATTAAGCACATAGGCTTAAATGATAGTTTGGGGTTTTATTCTTTTCATGCTTTTATGATTGCTTTCCTTTCTATGAGTGTCTTCTTTCTAATCACAGACCATTACTTACTAGAACTAAAAGGAACAGATTTTATGTATCTTTAGTCTGTTGATAAGAGAAAAGAAACAGACCTTTATGGAGAGACATTCTGTATCCAGTTTCATAATAGAAATATTTTTGTTTTCCAAATCAAGTTTTCTCAATATAATCAAAGGCAGAACAGAAAAAGAAAGTTTCCAATTGTCTTCCTCAATGACCAATTATATTTCAAATATTACATATATTGAATGTATTATTCCGTTTAACATTGTTATAACAAGTTTCCTGAGGTATAGTATGAATAAATAAAAAAGTTTATTTATATCACAGATCTGGAGATTCAAAGGGGAGGAGACAACTTCTCAGACCTGGTGATGCTGTCACAGAGGCTGGCATCATAATGGTTAGGGATAGGTATCAGAACAGTTACATGTCAGACACAGAGCCATGGAAAAATTCTTGGACGACATGTTTTTGTTTTTTTTTAATAATCCACTGTCATGAGAACTCGCTGGGATCCCATGAAATTACTTCAATCCCTTTCAAAGACAATGCTCTCAGTAGGCCACTTACCTTGTACTAATGCCCATGTCCTGAGAAAAACCACCATCTTTTCAGACTACTACAGTAGGAACCAAGCTTTCAAATCACAAGCTCTTATGACACAAACTAAATCTAAACCACTCCACCCACTTCTACCCCAGACTTGCCTGGCATGTAAGGGAAAAGATCTGAAGGATGAAATTTGACACTAGGAAGCCAGAATACCAAGGGAAGATATCTTGATCAGTTTCTTTATGTTAAGCACATCTCATGCAGTGTCTCCCAAGGGTAGAGAAGGCACATTGGTCTCACAGCTGGTTCTCAGTGAATATAGTCCAACTATCGCTGACTTCTTCTAGCTTTCTTTTTTAATTAATTGATTTTTACTGGTACCTTTTATATATAATAGTGATCAGATTCATCATAGAGAATTTCTACCTGTACATGTCTTGATTCTTTTTTTTTTACATTTCCTTTCTCTCCCTTCAACTCTTCTTCCACTACTTATTTACAAAAGCTTTGCCTCAGTGTCTTCCTGATGTTCATTTTTCTTTTCCCTTCCTTCCCCCTACCCACCTCCCAGGTTTCTCTTCCAATTTCAGTGCATTCTTCCTAATTCACAACATCTATCACACATTTCTTTTTAAAAAATACAAAATAGTAAAAACAACAAAACAACAACAACAAAAAAAAAAAACACAAAACAAAGTAGTAAGAATCTGGGCCAGCAGATAGTTCAGCCTTCTGAAGCACCTGCTTAGGCAAGCTTAGGCAGCCACAGGGACCAAGGTTCAATCCCTGCCACCACACGCTGTGCCAGCCCCACCTCCAGGGCAGGCTGAGCAGGCCATAACATAAATAAAGTTTAAAAAAATAATAAGAATCTATCACACAGTTACATTTCTGGTCTCTCATAGCAGAGAAATAATGTGATATTTGCATATGTGTGGCTGATTTATTTGACTTAAGAATATAGCCTAAAACTACGCATGGAATACCTGTCATTCTAATCTTTTAAATGTGTGCTGCTTCTAATGTACTTTCAGTTACTGCTACACTCTCAAGTAAATGGTTGGTTTATAAGAAAACAAAAATGGTATTAAATGAGAGTAAGAGACTAGGAAAAATTCTGAAGGATTGACAGGCTACAATTTTATATATGCTTAGATTTCTAAATTCCTGTGTAAAAATGTGAAACTGCTTTTATCACATTCTATAGAGATTTATTAACACATCAATGATTGATAAATAATACCAATTCCAAGTTAAGTCTAAGATGTTTGACATTCAGAAAGACAGTAACGTTAAGCTCAAGTACCTATGTTATAGAGTTAATAGTATCACTAAACTTTTCTTCTGGAGGGTTAAGAATATAAGTTTATAGACCAAAGATTGGAGAAAAAGAAGGGCTACAAGGATAACTAATATGTTGGCCGTAGACCTTCAAGATCAGTGAGGACTCAGGACATAAGAGAACCTGTGCTGTAACATCCTATAACTCAGTGGTTTCCCAACTTTTCTGTTCAAGGAGATTATGGGGCTACAGAGGAATGGGATTGAAGTTATATAGTGTACCTAAGGAAAGTCACCTAGAGAGAAAACATTCTCTCGGGTTTTCACAGAGAGCAAATTGGTAAATCAATGGCTGTGACTCATCCAGATGGGTAACACTGACAACTGTTCTACAAAACACTGTACATGATTTCAAAGTAAATCCTGAGGGGATCTGACTGACCTTGGGAGGTACAAAAGTTCCAAGTTTTGTAATACAGTTCTTGCTTTAACTTGTCCTTAACCATGAGGCATAAAATGTAAAGCTAAATTAGTATGCTGAGCTATAAAAGGCTTAAATCAACAGCTTCTATCCTTGCCAGTTTTGCCAATAACCCCCTGTGATTATGGAACACTGGATTATGTGTGCAACTGCTTTCTCTTAGTTCAATTAGAGAAAAATTTTTTGTACCGATAAAGATTGGAGAAATTGTCCCATCTACAACCTGTGCTCTGTATGGCTAGTGGGAGGACAACAATATGCATTGTATCAAATACTGGAAATGTGCTACTGATATATTTTGAAGCTGTCATATTGTTATTTCTTATTAAATGCAATAAAGATGAAAACATTATAACAAAACAAAACAGAACAAAGAAATAGTCACCAAATTATTAAAAGACTACTTGTTTTGAATGTGTGTGTACATCTTTGTAACTGTTTAATATTTTTCAGATCTTTTTATATTCAAATGAAAAACTATTTGAGACAAATGTAGCTGAAGATGCACAAAAGTAAGACAATCTGGTGCTTTCTAAACAAAGTACTGAAACAAGTACTGAACCTCAATTAGTTCTGGGAATTTGGGAATTTTTCTTATGTAAATGTTTCGAATTTAAATTTACCTTTTCCAAGAAACTTTCTTTATTTCTACCCTTGTAACCTCTACTTTTCTTTAAATCTTTTTAATTATATTTTTTACTTAGTGTTATATATTATACACAATCCTGAAAATGATTGATGGATTTGTCTCATAAAACAGTGTTTTCCTTAAGGCAGATGGCACTATTATTGGGCCAGAGGTCCCTGGTTAGCCTTCTTGCCTATATAAATGTAAACTGTGTATATACATATGTATGTATGTATATATGCATGTGTATATGTATGTGTGTATGTGAATAGAATTGCAGGCACCATTAAAAAAATAAAAGTGCATCCCTTTAATTAGAAATAACTCATTTGTCTTCCCTTCTGGCAAAGTAGTACTCTATTATATTAAATTTTTATCCATTCGTCTGTAGATGACTATTTAAGTAATTTCCATGGTTTAGCTCCTACAAACTGGACTACTAAAACATGGGTATACATGTTGTATAATGCCTTTAACTATTTTCAGAAGATACCAAGAAAGGGAAAAGTTAGGTCAAACGAAACTTATAATTTTAGTTTTGTGAGGAATATCACACTGATTTCCACAGTGATTTGCACCAGTGTACACTCCCACAGATTGTGGGAAAGGACTCCTTTTTCCACCTAGCCCTGGCAGCATTTGTCGTCAGTTGATTTCTTGAAGGCAGCAATTCTTTCTGGTGTGAGGTGGGATCTCAGGGTTATATTAATTTGCATCTCTTGAATAACTAGTGATTTTCGTGCGTTTATTTGCCATTTCTACTTCTTCATCTGAGAGGTGTCTATTCACTTCAGGTGCCCATCTTTGGATTCTATCTTTAAATATGAGGGATCTAAAGTTTGTTTAGTCCTTCATATGCTCTAGATACTAGTCCTTTGTCTAAGGAACACCAGGACGAATTTTTCTGACTCTGTGTTGTCCCTCCACACAGTTGATTTTATTTTACTGCACAAAAGCTTTTCAATAAGATGACAGCTCAGTTCTTAACTCTTTGTAATATTTCTCATGCAACTGGGGTTTCATTCACAAAATCTGTGGGAAGATAGAACTTTAAAAAATATTTAAGTATTTGGTACAAGGCCTCTTGGAATCATAGTGTCCCTCCTGTTTCAGCCTCCCTAGCCCTGGGATTAGGCATGTGCCACCATGCCCAGATTTGGTAGCCAACTCCACACACCTGGGGTGGGGCCAGCACACTGGGGGTCAAACCTGGGTAGTTGTGCTTGCCTAGGCAGGTGCTTAGACTGCTGAGCTATTTCCATGCCCCTAGATAGAACTCCTAAAAACATGTACCTTCAATTCTTTTAACACTTTTTGCCAGCTATCATAATCTAGACTCATTCTTTTCATCACCACTAGAATGTTAAATCTTATATTTAGATGCAAATTAGCAAGAAAAATCAAGTCATTTTACACATTAGTAGAATCTAGCCCAGCCAATGGCTTTGCCTAAGGTGAAGTCTGGAGCTTAATAGTCATAAAATGGTGAACATGACCTTTTATTGTGTCTTAAGAATTTTTATTTTTATATCACCTAACGTTACATTTTATTTATGAGTGTTATCTGTTCTTAAAAATTTTAATCATTTATTATTTATTTGGCACAGGGTCTCACTACACAGGCAGACTCAGAAATCCTCCTGTCTCAACCTCCCCAGCACTGAGATTACTGGCATGCACCACCACACCCAGTTTTGATGGCCAGCATGGGGCAGTCAGGATTCTGGGACTGGCAGGGCATGTGGTACCTGGAATCAAACTCTGAACCTTGCACTTGCTTGGTAGGCATTTAGATTTCCAAGCTATGGTCCCAGCCCCAATGTTATCCATTGTAATAAAATCTCCAAGGACTACTTTTCCAAGCATTATGATGCAAAAGAAACCATATGCCAAGAGATGATAACTAGAAAATTATATTCTATGGATCATAACATCAATGTCTAAACTATATTTATTTGTAAAGCTCACAAAATGTCTTACTTGTATAAAATTTCACATGCAAATTATTTTGGCTATAGTTTTTATCTTTAAATTGACAATGTCTTACTTGACTCCTGTCAAAATTAGATATCGTCTACCACAAAACACCAGAAAATCCCAAAGAAAGTAGCTGCCACATTGTTTCTGTATAAAATTGATGTCACAGATGTTTTTCTCCCTTCTGCCTCCTTCTTGTGTCACATCAATTCCCGAGTGATAAATGTAAACTGATTTTAATCAGTATAGGCAATGGGGCACAGACTGCAACACACTTCAAGGAACTCATTATACCAAGCCATAAAATCAAAAACCTAGGTTGCTCCTCTGAGATCATTTTTCTCCTTGACTCCTCTAACAGAAGATGGTATAACATGTCAGCCTTCAAAATTTGAGGCTAGAAATTTTTTACCTTTTTTTGGCAGTTAGGAAATATATTTACAAAAAACCATAACAAAGGAAGAATTTGGGTGCTGGAAGAGAAAGACCACGACTTAGAAAGTCTGGGAAATAATGACAATAAATAACACATATGATGGATACATCATTTTGTGGGAGTTTAGACATGAAAAAGAAAGTTATAAGTAGGGATATGTAGAGATTTTTCAATGCCTTAAAGTTGTCTAAAGAAGATGATGGCAAAAAGATGGAAATTTATTGCTTTCAGAAAATGTTGCTGGCAAATAAGCAACTGAAAAAGAAATCTAACTTTGCAAATCATAAATTTATACCTCATACACTAAAAAATTGTGTCACTAAATGTATAATATAATATCTGCCTCAGCCTTATTGCTAGAAAATATCTCATCCTTGGAGATCAC
The DNA here is from genome assembly GCA_004027025.1 of Myocastor coypus. Taxonomy (NCBI): domain Eukaryota; kingdom Metazoa; phylum Chordata; class Mammalia; order Rodentia; family Myocastoridae; genus Myocastor; species Myocastor coypus. Next base: position 5,916 of record PVJA010014579.1, on the reverse strand, counting down.
TACACATCCTGTGACCATTATTCAGAGCCCGGAAGTGAAAATTACTCCCTGCCACTTAGCCTGAATGGAGAGAGGCAAGTCCTGAGCCAGCACTCAGCAAAGGCCTCTGTGTTGATACTGATACTTAACCAAGAACCTCTGGTGAGCAAAATGCAAATATTCATCTCACCTTAAAGAACACAATCAGTATTACTGATGGCCTGGTCACGGAGCATAGCAAATTTAAAATGGAAGATAAAGGACATTGCAGTGCTAGATTTTCAGCACATCAATATTTTTACATTAATGTAAATATATTCAAAGATGTATAGCTAAATGAAAAGAACTTCCAGGTGTCACTTACATTGAGTTGATTATTAGGGTTCCATTTGCTTGTGATGCTTTGTTCTAATTTCTAACAGTGAAGAAAGTCTTGACCAAACAAAGTGTATAAATGTTAATCTTATTAGTTTGGACACAGCTCTTGAACTGAGTTAGTGTTTCTCACTCAAATGAATGACACCACCTGAAAGAAATGACTGCTCTTGTGAGATGCAACCTTTAATATAAAGTCAGGGAGTTGATTGTGATAAATTGTTTGTAATAGAAATAAATGCAAATCACAAACTCAAAACACTCACAGTAACTCGTAAAGACACAAAGACAAAGAAAAAAGAGTCAAATTGTAAAAAGCTTTAATTCCAAATAATGAGTGTTTGGGCTAGCATTGGTCAGTAATTTAAATCACTGTTGACAGATAAAAAAGATTGTTATAGAGCGGGTCTAAAATATCCCTAAAAGTCTCATGGATTCAGAATTGGGGCCTTTGTGGAAGAGTCTCTCGGGGTCACTAGGGACATGCCCAAGATACTGTATTCTCGTCCCAGGAGCCCACACACGATCCACCCCCACCCTGCTTCCTGGCTGCTGTGGGAAATAAAGCTTCCTTTATTTCCTCTTTCCTGGTAGAGGAAGCTTCTACAAGGCCCTTCTACCATGACTTTCTGCCTTGGAGCCCCCATCCATAAACAAATCCTGTGATCATGAAATAAAGAATCCCCTTTAAGGTATGTTGGGAATTGTGCCCCACTGACAGGAAAGCTAACTAATGCACAAAGAAAAGCGAACAAATACTCTATCACTGGTTCACATAATTATTTTCTTCAATCTGGGTTTGTAATTTTTTTTTTTTTTTTTTGTCTTTTGAGACAGGGTCTCACTATGCAGTTGAGGCTGGCCTTGAGCTCACTTTTGTAGCCCAGGCTGGCCTCAAACTCACACCAATCCTCCTGCCTCAGCCTCCCGAGTGCTGGGATTACAGGCGTGAGCCACCACATCCGGCTGAGGGTTTCTAATTTTAAAAAGCCAAAATTTAAATTTTTCTCTTAAAGACTTCAATTTTAGAAGGCATAGAAGCATTTATTCACAAGCACATAGTCATCATTACATTATTCCAGGAAACGTCACAACACTATAATTTAGAATGTGCTTTAACACCTTTTACTCTGTAAAATTTAAATAGAAAGTGTACACTATTTTCAAAACTGAAATATACTATATATTAATAATTTGCTAGCAAGAGACTGATGAATTGTTAGAGTCAGAAGATGTTATTTGACTAGGCGTGGTAGTTTGTATCTGAAACAGCACTCCAGGAGCATGAGGAGGAGGATCAGGAGATACAGCCCAGCCTGAGCAATTTAGCTATTTACAAAGTTATTTTTTAATCTTTTATTTATTTATTTGGTACAGGGTCTCACTAACAGCTCATACATGTAGTGGTCCTCCTGTCTCAGCCTCTCCAGCCCGGTTCTAGGGCCAGCACAGCATACAGTATCAGGATTGTATCCAGGTCCTTGCCATTGCCAGGCAGGTGCTTAGACCACAGAGCTATCCCACCAGACCCAATTTAGAAATTTAGATACTATCTCAAAAGTAGAAATAAAAAAGAAAGGGAGGAAGGAAGGGAGGGAGGGAGGAAAAGAAAGAAAGAAAGAAAGAAAATTTTTTGAAAAAGAAAGAAATTAAGACCTGTGCTATACCACATTTTCAATGGTTATCTGCAAGTCTCTTGATCTTACTGAGGTGGAATTCCTTCATGTTCAAGTTGGAAGACCACCATACATTTTCATGCTTGCGCCCTCCAGCATAATGACCAGAATACATTAACTTTATTAATATGTATATATGAAATTCATTGAACATCTATCACTTAAAAGACCCTTTTCTAATAATGTTACATGTATTAATGCACAGAATGGTCTTAATCCTTAAAGTATATATTAAATAATATAATGTCATATTGAATATCAGCTATTAATGTGACCATTGTCATTGATGAAGTCAAAATGACTATGGAGGGAAGGTAGATCATGTCTAAGTTCTTCCAGCATTGCATGAGGATTTTAACTTTCACTCTTGGTGACCTTGAGAACCATTTGGAAGGTTCTGAATGGACAAAGGACATGAATTGACTTTCATTTAGAGCTCATTCTAGCTACTATTTTGAGAATAAACTACTAGTACAAAGAAGGCTACTCAATAATCCAGGTACGAAAAGATGAGGGCCATCATTGTGAAAGGGAGTGGAAAATGCTTGGGTTCTCAGTATATTTAAAAGTTTAACCAAGGGATTTTCTCAAAGACTCTATGATGGAGAAAGAAAACAAAAATGCAGGATGACTTAGGTTTTGTACTCAAGTATCTAGAAAATGGAATTGCCATTTACTGAAGTGTATAGTATTGTAATTAGAACAGAACTAATGGAAGAAATGAGGAACACATGCCATAATCCTGTGCTTATGGGTGACTTTGGAGCATGACTGAACCCCTGGTACTTTTCCCCGCAGCCACCAAGAGTGCTTTCATTTGCTTCCACTGGTATCACTTTTACTTTATGGCATCCCTTACTTACCACTCACGTGGCTCTGACTGACATGCTGAGCAGCCAGGGGTCACAGCTGCTTCCCTGGGGAAAGCAAGCCGATGCTGCAAAACCAAAGCTCAGTGATGGCTCCAGTGCGCACTTCTCTCTGTAGCAAAATGCAACGTGGAGGAAGGGAAGAAAAGCCATTCTTAATTTGCATGACTCAGAGATCTCAAAATTAGTTGCTTGTGTTCCAGAAATTAGAGTTTTCTAAAATAGCTCCGTTGTCATTGTCTCAGATCAAAATATTTTCAGTAGACTTAGCAGAAAAAGAAGATTTAATTAAAAGCCCCAGGCCAGGCTAAAAATCATGATTATTGGGCCTTCTTTAGGTTCAAGATAACTTGTTATTACAGCAACTGCACAGTGTGTCCCTCCTTTAAAATAATCTGTTGCTAGACTAAATCACTAATTGTGCATAAATGCCCAGATAAGACTGAACTCCAGCCATGTAGGACATTAGGTTATTTCTTGTATGAACTGTTTCCAGTCGTAGCTGAGCATGTTAAATTGCAACCAACACGTGAAGATAAGAGATGCACTGTAATTTCCACCTTGGCCTCTTAGCTTTTAATCCTCGTTTTACAGATGATACCATTTCAGAACTGATATTTAAAGTGGAATCTCTTTGACTCTAAGACTCAAAGCTTAGAGCTTAGTTACTAACCTGAATAAAAAAGATTAAGAGTAATTGGGAACTGAGTGGGCAGAAGTGGCAGGAAATAAAGTTTATACCATTTTATGACATCATTCTTAAATTAGACAACGTTCTTCAGATGTTTTTGGAAAAACACATTACAATAGGCAGTAGCACTGGTATATTTTCCATACTACTGAAGAAAAATGAGTGATGTGGTAATAAGAATTATGGTCTTTCTAGGTAGACACACCTGGAGAAGATGCTAATGCTGCCTTTTAGTAATGATTTGAGCTTAGACATATCAATTATTTTGCTGAGCCACAAACAGTGAAAATATTTCAGCTGAATTAAATAATTATTTTTATGCATCAGTTAAAAAACAAAGTTAACTTAAAATTTTACATAATGGAGCTGAATGCTGCTTACAAGAAATATGCCTTGAAAAATAAAACTCTAGGCATATGCAGTGAAACTAACTAAAAGTCAATCTAAACAGACTAAATGTATAAAAGGATTTTTCTGATTGAACTATGTTTGAAAAATTGACTCAAATCTAAAACAAAATAACAATAATAATAATAATAATAATAATAATAATAATAATAATAAAATGTATGTAACGTTTCAAAAAGAGTAAAGAAATTAAAGGTAGCCAGTTAGTTTCCAGGGATTTTTTTTTTCTTTTCTCTTTCTTTCTTTCTTTCTTTCTTTCTTTCTTTCTTTCTTTCTTTCTTGCTTGCTTGCTTTGTGTGTGTGTGTGTGTGTGTGTGTGTGTGTGTGTGTGTGTGTGTGTTTTAAGGAAGAGTCTATTCAGGGTCTCAGTACTAGATGGAACTCATAGTGGTTGGCCTGTTTACTGCCTCTGGAGAGCTGAGATTACAGGCGTGCACCACCATACCTGGTCTCAATTGCTGGCTCAACGTGCCCTGGTAACAGGGCTGCCATGGCAGGCCTGGGAATCGAACCCCCAGTCCATGTGCCTGCTTGCAGGTGCTTTAATCCACTGAGCTACTTGGCCAGCCCTCCAAGGATTTTTTTTTAACTGAAATTGATTCTGTACCCTTATTTATCATTCCAGCCAATCAGCCCTTGCTAGCATCATGGGTCTACAGACTGAAAAAGAAAGGAAAAGGAGGGAAATCAGCAGACAGAATAACTGAAAGGAAAAAAGTAATCCTCATCTCCTGAAACCAGGAAATCCTGAAAAAGTAACTCATAGAATCTGGAGCATGTAGTGGGAACAGGCATTTCACTGTGAGTGTGGATGCCTTACTCTGTGGACTGGCCGTGCTGCCCACACCTCACCTCTGCCATGAAGCCTCATGACAGAAAGAAAAGTAGAGGGTAAGGCTAGGAAGGTACCACCAACTGCTCCCCATCTGGGTCAAATAGGAAATTTTAGTTTCCAGCAAGGCCAATGGGCTATGTGGATGCAGCATGGACTTTGCTATCTTTAGACACCACGTGGAGGGCAGCATTAGGTACAGCAGCAAGAGACAGCAGGAAGAAGAGAGGAAAGAGATTCAGGAGACTTTGTGCAAGAGCTGCTCTCTTATGAAGGTAATCCGGACAGAGGATAGTCTTTTAATCCCACTGAAAGGGACTTTCTGGAACTGTCATGGAATGCACTTGAGATAAAAACATCATTAAGACCATCAGAAAAAGAAGAGGGAAATTGAATATATTCTGAAGGCCTGAGGAAAAAAACATTCATTTCTAGTTCAGACTTCATAACTTGTTCAGTCAACCTACACTGGCTACCAAGGTAAGATACAACTGGCTTAAACAATTAAAGAGCTAACACATATTCAAGGTCAACCTTGAGTTGAATGAATGCCTTACAGTAAACATTTCATGGAAAGAACATCAACTCCAGAGCCAGGATTCTTGGGTTTGGATTTGAATGGGCCACCCTGAGCAAGTTATTCAACTAACCTCCTTTTGCACAAGATCTTCAACAGCTCCCTGTGAGAATCAAATTATTCAATAAAGTAAACATTTTAAACAGTGTTGTGCACACAGAGCACTGTCTAAATGCTAATCAGCAGTAGAAACATTATTAATGATTAGGGAAATAGACAAAAATGCAACTGTGGCTGAAAGCTTTAGAACAGACTCTCAAATTTTAACAGTTTAAAATAATATGTACAAATATAACTAATAAATGTTTCAATTATTAGAATAATGAATATGAGAGAAAGAAACCATAACAAAGAAAGAATGTAACAAATGTGGGACACAAATTTTGTGAGCCCACTGCTTAGAAAGCACAGAAGGTATAAGAGTAAAAGAGCAAAAAGTTAAAACAAAAAAACAAGTGACAAAATGGAGAAAGTAGATATCATACATGTGACATTGTTAGTACATGCTT
>PVJA010014578.1:13132-47275 GCA_004027025.1 Myocastor coypus | reverse complement strand
TTTTTTTAGGAATAATCCTTAGCTCACGGAGAAAACCTTTGATTTGATCTATGACTGGGGTGACAATGCTTATAAGGTAGAATACCCAGTTTGTTTGGTAGGGGAGCATCTGACCAGGAGAGGACCTGGATATACCCTATCTTAACTGAGTTTCTTGCCAGTAATTTTACAGTAATTGCTTGAATATCCCATTTATATACATAATTTTTCTTGAGCTCTTTAACCAGAAGTTGTATGTGATTTTCACTTTATTTTTATCATCCTTGTGATCTCAAGGACTGTTTTAACTATGAATGTGGGCCCATTGTTAGACCTAAGGTCCAGGTAGTCAAAATTTTAGGATAATGTCTCTAAAAGTACTTTGGTCACCTCTTATGTCTTCTTTGTTCTGGTGGAAAAACCTCAACATAACTTGAAGGTGCAGACAAGCACCAAAGTATGTTTATAACCTCGTACTAGGTCTTTGAAGTCCATAAGTACATTTTTATAGAGGTGACACACTCATTCCTTGAATTTCTAAGGGCCAGGTAGTCCCTTGTCTTGGGTTGCTTTGAATACCATTGAGGCATTGCTGACAAACAGCTCAGGTGATAGCCATGAGCCACAGAAATGATGTCTAGTCCTGTTTCCAGTGCTGTTTTCCCCATGTGAGACCCTTGGTAAAATTATCCTTAATGGACATACCTAGAAGCCACCAATTCAGGGATGGCTAGTCTCCCATCGGAGAATTTTTATCATCCTCTTTTGATATAGTTTCCAGATTCTTAAGTGAACTGTATGTTTTCATTCAGAGAATCGTTTGGGATCTTGGAGAGTGGAGAATCTGTGATGAAGATCTTGACCAGGGCCCCTCTATTTTGCTTTCCTGTCTGTCTTCTGGGTTTTTTTTTTTTTTTTTTTTTTTGGCTGCTATCACTCCAATCCATCAGTGTCCTACACATTAGGGCCCCTCTCTTTGATGCCCATCCAGCATCTAGGAGCTGTAAAATTCCCTCTTTGTACTTTACTATTTTAATTCAGAATTTAGGAGGACCTTATCTATACATATGGCCCCATAAACATGTAGTATAATGAAGGCATATTTTTTTTTTTTTTTGGTCTTTTTGAGACAGGGTCTCGCTATGCAGTTCAGGCTGGCCTTGAGCTCACTTGTGTAGCCCAGGCTGGTCTCGAACTTGCAACAATCCTCCTGCCTTAGCCTCCTGAGTGCTGGGATTACAGGTGTGCGCCATTACGCCCGGCCGATTCTATTTTCCAGGCAATCATTTTTCCAGTGCCACCATCCTACTTTTTTATTTTTTTATTTTTATTATTTTTTTTTAACACACATTGGTCTCAGTCTAACTCTGCTCTATTCCTGGGTCCCTGTCTGGTTTGCCCTTTGCCTCTTACTTGCACTGATTTTTGATAGTCTCAAGATAAAATGGGTGTAGAACTGGAATGCCTCAGAAAACCTCTTGTAAAACTGACTAGGACATTCATACATCTGTTCCTTGAAATTTTTTCTGAAGTTATTTTATATTATTTTTTTCTACTGTCCATTAATTCTTGTAAGAATGCCCTGAGTCACCCCTGTAATTGCTGTAATTGACTTGTATTACTGCAGTCCCAATTGGGGTTTATCACTAGGAGTTGGCCTAGGCACACTGGCTGGAGGAGACACTGTTTTCTAATCAGCTTAGTGCTTCTTGGGTCATTCTCAAGTGCTCCCTAGTGTTAAACATATCAGGAGGAGCTCTTTGCAATCTGACCTAGATAGACTGCACATTTGGAAAACTGATTGCACTAGATCTATAAAGGCTTGAGGGTTCTCTGTGTAGGAGGGGGCATGCTATTTACAGTAAAGGAGGTCAGTGGTTGAGAAAGGCTGGTAAACAAAGCTGGGTTGTTCCCTTTGGACTTGGCCTTCTATATCATGATAAATGGACGCCCTGGTTTCTCAGGTGGGAATTTGTAAATGCTCAGCACAATCAAGGGTGTCTTGTTTGATCTTCTGGTCCTTTGTCATTTTTTCTACTGGGACGCCAACTCTGATATTTCCTTCTTGCACTATTTTTTGTACTCTGTTATCTGATCCTGTTTCCTGGGCAACAGGTATCAGCAAGGAAGAGTATATTGGAATGTAAGGGGAAGGGTTCTTTGACCTTTAGGTGATTCTTGCAGAACTGGTTTCTCTTCCACTTCTTGTTTCCTTTTTGTGGACCTTGGGTCTTTCAGCAGAGCTAACTCCTCTTTTTCTTTCGTTTTGGGCTTTTCTTGGGCAACATATCTTTCTTTCTTTCTTTCTTTCTTTCTTTCTTTCTTTCTTTCTTTCTTTCTTTCTTTCTTTCTTTCTTTCTTTCTTCTCTTTAAATGTATTTTATTGTTACAGGGTCTCACAGTGCAGTCCAGACTCATAACAATCCTCCTCTGTTTCAGCCTTCCCAGTTCTGAGCTTATAGGTGTATACCACTATGTCCAGACTCTGTGGCTGGCTCTGCCACCCCGGGGGCAGGGCTGGTGTGGCATGAGGTGCCAGGTAACAACTGCTTTCCCTGAACTTGTCCAAGGTTGCCTAAGCAGGCACTTTAGTCAGCTGAGATATCTCACCAGCCCAACACGTGCTTTTCTAATATGCTCCAGACAGGGTTTTAGTCAGGCAGGTTGAGTCTGGACTGTATTCAGCCATGAATCAAAGCAAGGAAACTGACATATTCCCTGGCCATTGTTTGTCTCTAATTTCCACCCTATGTGCATATTGGCTGTACCTTTTTTTTTTTTTTTTTTTTTTTTTAATAATAGTGTTCACAAGCTTTATTTTCTGGACATACGTGAGCTTTCCAATTTTGTCATATTTCTATCTAGCAGGACAAAACTTTTATCATACAAAGTCCTTTCTTAAGCAAAGTATATCTGTTATAATGAAAGCCTTTTTTCAATATATTTTTCTTCATCCCACTTACTATAAACTTTTGATAACAAACTTGGGCGCAGCTGCAGGGACTTTAAAGCATCCTTTCGTTTTTTCCCCTTCGGTCTCACACTGGAACATTTTCAATTTTGATTAGCTGTCCACAGACTTCTAAGGAACCTTGAGTCAGAGTTCTTATCTTAAATCAGCAGACAGGAAAAAGTAACCCTGTAATTCCAGTTTAAGAATTTACATTACAGAAGAAATGTTGTAAAATATTAATTTAACCATATGATGTTAAATGAGAAGCCAAAGCTAAATTTACCAGTTAGACCAGATTTTTAACTTTTTTTTTTAACCAGTGAAATTTGCCTCAAGGGAAAAAGGCATTGGGCTCATTTTTGTCCCTTTTTTGTTCTTTGGGCAGAGGGAAGTTTCTGCACATCTTATTGGCATCTATTATTTATTTTTTGTTTTAAATCAAAGATAAGGTCAGTCATGCTCTCTATGAAATGAAAGGAGGAGGAGCCTTGCTTTGTGCCTCCAATCTCAGCAGGCACAGCTGCACCAGGGTCTCTCAGCCCCTTGCCTTCCACCCAGCCCAGCTGAAGGATGAGCCAGCTGCTTAGATGCTCTTCTCTTCCGAGTTCCAGATGGGTTGCCACCATCCTGTTTCATAGGGAGGTTTCTTTCTTCCCCAGCCTCTTGCCTGAAGCTCCCTGGCTTCACATTCCAGTGCACTAGAGCTAAACAACTCTCCTCATGCCTTGGCTTCTCTCTCCTCTTCAGATGCATGGTGCACCATGACATTTCCTGTGTTTGTTTGTTTGTTTTCTTCCCATCTTGGTTGTAGGTTTTCACCTGGAAGGTCACTCATACCTTCCTGACTTACAAGTCATTCTGGCTTTCCTGACCTGCTTGCATCCAACTCCCCTGAGTCTGATTATTTGTGATACCTCCTTTGCAGACCATCTTTGCAGTAGAGCACACCTGCTCCCCCGACTTAGGTTGTAGGATTCATCTGACTCTCCCTGTGTCTGACTACTCATATCCCTGGGAAATGACAAATCTTTGGTCTGTCCTAACTGGAACAGTCTGTCCCCTGGGGTCATCAATCCTTACCACATCCCTGTAGTCCTAAACCCCATTAGTTTCTTCATACTCATGGGGAAAAGTCAGTGGGGTGTTGGAGGGCTGATTCCTTCTCTGACTCAAAACCACCACATGTCTCAGGGCTCCTCTACTTGCAGTCTTATGGAGCTTTAAGGTAAGGGAGACAGCTAACCTCTTGTTCCTAGTCTGTTTATAGATGTTAAGAGACTAGAGATGTCACAGGGAAACCGGAGGGTTCTTTCCAGGATTTTAGGTGTGTACCAACTTATTGGACTTCTGTGTCCAAATGGCTTAGCACTGAACAAAGAAGAAGCTTCCACTTTTGCACATTTTTATTTCAAGGGGTTGGTCTTTGGCACAGAACTTGTGGGTGGGTATAAAGGGATCTAATCCAGTTTATCAAATAGCAACAACTTGCAACTAAACTTTGAGGCATTTATCTGTGTTAGAACAAAGAACAGCTGCTATGGGGAAGGGGAAGTTTTGGAAACTGGACTTTATCATTTTAACTTCTGCTTCAAGGTGTATCTCCCTCCCTGACCCCTCCCTTTTCCTTCTACTTCCTGATCACCAGGAGCTCAGCAGCTTTCTTCTGCCAGACCCTTCTGCCTTGTAGTTTTTTGCGTGGGAGCTGGATGATGGTTGACAGTAACATTTAACCAGAATAAACTGCTTCCTTTCTAATCTGTAGGCACTGAGATTTTTGTCCCAGGGAGAAGAAAAGTAACTAAGTTGATGTCAGTTTTGTAAGTTGTGACTACGCCCTCACATTAAAAAGCTGAACTGAGAACACTTCTCCACTGTTTGTGGCAGTGCAGGCTGGTACAACCATTATGGAAATCTGTATGCAGATTCGTCAAAAACCTAGAATTGTAGGCTGCATTCACACCAGCTATTCCCCTCCTTGAAATTTTTTTTCCAAAAGAACAGAAATCATCATATTATAACAGTATATATACACTCATGCTTATAGCAGTACAATTTGTGATAGCTAAATCCTGACAATAACCCAAATGCTCAACAACTGAGGACTAGATACAAAAGATATTTTTACACAGTGAGCATTACTCAGCTATAAAAATAAACGATAAATTTGAGGCTTTTGTAGACAAATGGATGCAACTAGAGACTTTATTAGTAAGTGAAATAAATCAGACCACACATGCAAACACCCTATTGTCTCTCTATAATGAGAACCTTAAAAAGTAAATAAAATCTGAAAGATATAATAGACACTGTAAATGGGAAAAATTTGTTCAATGGAAGGAAAAATTGAAGTGGGAAAAAGGACAAAAGAAAGAAAGGAAAAACTTATATTTAGGTATATATGCAGGACAGTTTGGTGATTGTCAGTTTCTACTGGTCTTTTGAAAGGAGTACTTAATGCTTAAATTTTTCTTTTTATTCTTATTTTTTATTTTTAGTTTCTTAAAAGCTTTTTGTTGTCGTTTTGTTTTTAAATCAATTTTACATGTTTATATCTGGTAACTTAAATAATTACTTTGAGAATAATACAGTAATCATCATTGAATTCTTATTACTTTTCATTTTTTATTTTGATGTATTTGGTACAGGGTCTCACTATTGAGCTCAGACTCACAGTGATCTTCCTGTCTCAGCATCTCCAGCACTGGAATTACAGTCGTGTGCCACCACACATGGTCTCAGTTGCTGGCTCAGTGTTCCTGGGTGTGGGACCAGCATGGCCTGTGGTTCTGGGGATCGAACCTCCATGGTGCTTAGTCCACTGAGTTATCTCACTGACCCTCAAATGCCTATTACTTCATTGAGTGAAATTTTCTGTCATTTATAATGCTGCTTTTTAATTACTATTTTGTATTATTCAAAAAATTTACATCTGAATTGAATTTCATTTTTGAAAGATTCATATTAGGAGTACAAAATTTGAGGCAGCAAATACTTTCCTTTCAGTTATCCAAAGTAGGTCTACATCTAGATCTTCCATGATCTGCTGATAATTTTAGCCACCATTTTTGCAGTTGGCTCTTTAAAGATATGATCTCTCTTTTTAAATTCATTTTTGTAGGGCCAGTGAGATAGCTCAACAGTCTAAGCACCTGCTTAGGCAAGTGCAGTCAACGTGGTTCAGTTTCCAACACCACATGCCCTGCTGGCAGTGTCCCTAGTCGCTCTGAGCCAGCCACTGAGAACAAGTGTGATGGTGCATACCTGTAATCCAGCACTGAGGAGTCTTAAAACAGGGGGATCACTGTGAATCTAAGTTGCCTAGTGAGACCCTGTACCAAATACATTAAAAGAGTTCATTACCGTTAAGGCTCATCAAGACCATCATTGACTAGCCTAAATGCCTGCATTACAGTGAATCCTAGCAAATGTTTGTGTCCACCAAAAATAAAAAAAAAAGTTTTCTTTTGATAGTTGCTTTCACTGATTTTTCTAGGGCAGTCTTTGTCTTTGTGTATTGCTGCTTAAGTTTGTAGTTTTATGTATACATCACTTGAGAAAATGTAGTTTGTCTTCTTTCTGGGACACAGATTATATTGATGCTATCATTTTCATGAAATTATTTAGTTTTATTTTTTCTTCTGTATTTTCCATTCTTTTGTCATTTCAGAATATTTTCTTTTCAAAAATATTTATGTATTCATTTGGTACAAGGTATCACTATACAGCCTGGACTCATAGTGATCCTACTGTCTCAGCCTCCTCATCTCTGAGATTACAGGTGTGGACCACCATGTCTGGTTTCAGGGCCAGTACTGAGTGTCCAAGGTTCCCAGCTGTCATGAAATATGGTACTGAGTACTGAATTCTGAACCATGCATTTGCTAATCAAGAAAGCTATCTTCCTAGCTCCAGAATTTTTTCTTATGATATATAACTTAGTTTGGTATATGCTATCCAGAACATCTTACTCATTGAGAAAAGAATAATTGAGATGTTAAGTTTAGAAATTGTGTTTACTTAGTTACAGACAATGCATTTAGTTGTGTGGTCTTGTTTGGTCTAGATTTGGCAGACATGTGACTCCTGTCTTTTGTTCTTAAAGTACAGGAGAAACTTTAGGGGAAGTGACACGTGCTGTGAGGAGTGGAAAGAGCAGATGTGGTAACTGCATGCTATATATGATATATATAAGTGTTGCAATATAGCACAATTTTTATAATTTTATTTATTTGTTATTTTTATTCATTCTAATGGCAAAAAGGATAAAATAGCAATAAAACAGTTTCAAAACAAGTTAGAAGAATGGTTACAATAATTAATACAAAGTATATTGTTGTCTTCATAGTAGTTACTTAAGAGGACAAGATGCCGACCCAATATCTTGTCTAAACAATATTAGTACACACTTTCATTCTCAATGAACTAAGAGAAAGTATATATATATTTCTTTTTAAAGTTTCAAATACTAGAAGAAAATGCCATACCATGTCTTATAAATAGATTGTAAGTCAGATACAGTATGAGTCATAAAACAAAAATTAAAATCAAACAATATTCAGAAAATTAAATATTAATTAATTTAAATTAAATTAAATATTTCAAAACAATATTTCAAGGTTCAAAACAAATCATGAGTTCAACTTAGAGGCCAGAATGTTGTGTATGTTATGTACAAATCTGTAATGAATTCAGGGTATTCACACAGTGTTTGAATAGGTTAATATATACAAAGATATCAACTAAGAAAATGTTTCCATGGTAGTAGGGAATTACTAAGAATAGAACACAACATAAGTAGTGGAACAAGGCTGGAGAGATAGCTCAGTAGAATAAATGCTTGCCCGGCAAGTGCAGGGTTCTGAGTTCAACTTCAAAAACAAAACAGCAACAACAACAACAAAACATAAATACTGCAATAATATATGATTAGAACTTCTAACAATTCGGGAATAGGATCTAGCACAAAGCTCTAGTATGTCATGGATGTGGACAGTGTCCATGAAAGTTACTGGTGTCACTTGTGGGACTGAGATACAGCTATTTCACTGATAGCCACTCTGTAGACACAGAGATCATTATGACCCATAGGATGCAGGAGAAGTCCATTTGTAGAATATGCTGATGGACATATTCTGCTACTGTATACAAAAGAATAGTTGAAAGACAGCTTTTGTACACCCCTTCTTCTCCTATGTTTAATTGTTTGCCTTATTTGGCGGGTTCTTTCCATTCTCCTTCATGGAGTTATGATCATTTTGGTCTCATTCTAGATTGTCTTTTAGTAAACTGTGTAGGACTGACATTCTCATCACAAAATACTTCAGTTGTTCTTTGTCCTCGAAGCACTTCACTTCTCCATTGAATTTGAAAGAGAGTTTCACAGGGTATATCAAGCTGGGATGGAATTTGGTTTTTTTGCAAGATTTGAAGTACTTTGCTCTATGCTCTTCTTGACTCGATGATTTGGAAAGAGAAATCTGCCATTATTCTAATGGGTTTTCCTTTAAATGTGATGTTTCTTTTGTCCAGCAGCTTTTAGTATACTGTTCCTGTGTCGAATTTCTAGGATCTTGATTATTAAATGTCTGGGTATGTTTTTAATTGGGTTGATTTTATTCAGAGTTCTGTATGCTTCAGTCACTTGACTGCCATATTGTTTTCCCATATTTGGGAAGTTTTCAGCTATTACCTCTGCCCATATTTTTAAATATCATTTGTACAGAAACCTTTCTCATTTTTGATGCCTATTAATCTTTGTTCATTTTTGCATCATCTTACATATCTTGAATTACTTTTTCTTCCATTATAATTGTTTTTAAGAGATCTTTTCTTACCTCTTCACTAGCTGTAATGGTGTATTCAAGATCTGAAAGTCTATTTTCACTTTTACTGAAATGGGTTTGCCAGCTTGTGATTGAGGTTTTAAGTTCCTGTATAGCACTTTGAAACTGCTTCATGTATTCTATTACTTTCCTATATTGCTCATTCAAGGATTCCATCATTTTTCTATTCTCTATTTTTTAATCAGTGTTTTTAGGGGAACTTAATACTTCTTTAATTATAGGTATTATTTCTTTTTTTACTTTAGAAATTATTTCTGGCTTGATTTCCTCTATACCATTCTGTAGTTGTTTCTTTAGTTCAGATACTATTATCTCAGAGATTTCAGTGTGATTTCCAATATCTCCTATGCTACTGTCTCCTGTATTTGTTCTTGTTGGGCACATTTTGCCCTTCTGAAAGCACATTTTGCTCCCTCTCTTTGTCATTTTGTATAGCCCTGACTTCTAACCTTTGGTACAGAGCTTTGGTAGAATTCTTACCTTAGCACCAGGTCCAGATCTATCAAGTTCAAATTTATCCAAGTGAGTGTGGCGTGAGTCTGGCTACTGAGCTACACTTCTTCCTGCTGCAGCCCTGGAGGTAAACTTGCTGTGACACTCTGGCAAGATGTTCTGCTCCTGGAAAAGCTGGGTAGGTCTTGTCTCTAGTCTCTCTGAAGGGAGTTCTGCAGCTGTTTTCCACACTGGGCTTGTCTGATGGATGAAGTTCCACTCACATGCTGGGCCTGGTTGCTGGGTTAAATGAGTTTCTGGAGGGCCCAGGGCAGTCTCACTCACCTGCAGGACCTGTTTGCTAAGCCTAATCTTGTATAATTAATATACTGAGAATTATAATAAAGTTCAGATTATAATTAAAGGTATGTTCATTTCTTATTTCCTTCAACATACCTTGGTTGAATCTTATGTCTGGAGATTTTATTACATGTGTCTGCTTTCTGAGTAATAGGTGCTTTCAGTGCCCTGCCAAGTCCCCTAGGCAGTTATCTTTATAAATCTTATCAGCATTTACTTCTGCTCTGCCTTTTTCTCTTTGCTTGCCTCACAGAAGTATACTTGGCTTATTATCTGTACAAGATAGCAGTGGTACAGGGGTATGGATTTCACAACGAGCTCTTATTCAATGACTGAGTGGAGGATGGTGAAGGAGCACACTTGCATCTTTACTCTTTGGTTTTGATAAAATCTGAGACATGTTTTTACATCTCTTTAAATTTCTTGGGGCAGCCGGGCGTGGTGGCTCACGCCTGTAATCCCAGCACTCAGGAGGCTGAGGCAGGAGGATTGGTGCGAGTTCGAGACCAGCCTGGGCTACAAAAGTGAGCTCAGGATCAGCCTTAACTGCATAGCGAGACCCTGTCTCAAAAAGACAAAAAAATAAAAATAAAAATAAAAATAAAAATAAAAATAAATTTCTTGGGGCATTATCTTCAGAGGTAAATGATTTAACAATGCATACTTTATTAGACTTTTATATTTTTTCTTTTCTTCTCTATTCCTGGAAATATATTCTCCCAAAATCATTCCTATTCAACATTGTTTCTCAGGATATGCCAGGGAGAAACAGTATTGTATTTATTTTTTTCTCTCTATTTTTATGTTATGTTAAATTTGACTGAATGTTAGACATTGCATGTGAAATATTATTAACAAAAGCTCATGTAAGTTAACTTCTATTTAATTTACTTGTTGGCAAGGATCACCTATGCAGTAGAAATTGGCCAACTTTTTCAGTATATGTTCAGATACTGAATATGTCAGCTTTTTTTCTTTTCTTTTGTTTTTGTTTTACAGTACCAGGGATCAAACTCAGGACCCTACGCTTGCTGAGCAAGCACTTATTCTACTCAGCTATCTCCCCAGACCCATTTTTTTTCATTTTCATGGACTGTGTGATCTTTGTCGCTACTTACTTCTGTCAGTATGAGAAGAAATACCTATAGACATCACAGAACCAAATGTGCCTATATTTTAATATTTAATTTACAAAATTACTCATAAGACCAGATTTAACACATCACCAGGTATCTAGTAATTTGCTGGTCTTTAGCCATTTTAGTATAATGTAATTTTAATCAAATTTGAGATTGAGGTAATCTAAAGCTGAGCTTCTGTCTGTTAGTGAAGGAGGGCCATTGCGCTTCTGCTGATGCTTCCTGCAGATGAACGTTCACCAGGGGTTTTGCAGTATTTGTCGGTCTTACACAACATAAGATTTTAAAAAAAAATAAAGACCACATATTAGATAGAACTAAAACAAAAAATTACAAGTGATAAAACATTTCGCTTAATGGAGTATTATGAAGTTCACAATACTTGCACTACAGTGTCATCTTTCAATCAGTTATTTGCATTACTAGACATATGCATGTGAAATTGGAAGAAGAAAAGAAGTGTATAAGAAAATAATAAGAGAAAAAGTGTAGGTAGTTGAAAAAAGGAGATCACACGAATTAAGCATTTACTGCTTCTTTCCATAGTCCAGCAGAAACGCACAGTACAATTGTCCAAACCATTCTGCTTACATACTTAGATAAGTCTCTTTCCTCCATTCCTCCTCCTGTCCTTCTCATCAATTCAGTAACTCTTTCCTTTTGAGTAAGTTCATTTCCTTTTCCTAGTAACTATTTTGCTCTTGGATTCCATTTTTCTCTCTAAGGTTCTCACATTAAGTATTTTTAAATGTGTCACTTTAGACTCAAAAACATTATACAAATCTTCACCCAGCCTCTTCAGAAATATAATTTTAAATTCTCGGTTTTTTTGGTTTCCTTTCTTGTGCTCTTTGTGCATATTTTTCACTGTTTTCATAATATATAGTGCTCTTACACAAGTTTGTTGTCATTTGTTATCACCTTGTAATGTTTTAAATATGCTGAATACTCTTAATGGAAAAATTTGTCCACATTACTCAGTTCCAAATGGAACTACAATTCTTATACCTGGTTTACTAGCATTGTGCTTGAAAGTTCATGTATGTGATTCTTCTAATACATGGCTTATAAGGGGCTTGACCTTGTTTCCACTAGTGACTCTGTCGTCTTCTATGGGTCTCCTCATTGTTCTGTCCCATCTAAACCTTGTCACTTTTAATAGTTAGGTTTCAACCTCATACCAAGATCGTCTTTCTTTAGTTTATTGCCTGTGGAATCACTCTTGACATTAAATATCTCGTTTGCTGTTTCTCCTATTTTTCAAACATCCAAGTCCTCTCTCAGCACTTATTGCCCTCTTTTTTTATCTGTACTTTATCTCTTCTGGACCACCTGCAGTTTTACAGTCTACTCTACCTCAGGTAGGATTCTACAGGAGAGTTTGAAAGGGTTAATCAATGAAATCACACATAATCTAGAAGCCAGAAATTCATTTTCAAGTGGTGCATTTGACTCTAGCCCAGTTGCAAGGACAAAATATTTTGAAAAAGGAATCTACAAAGAAAAAAAGAAGCCACCTTAGTTATTTTTCTCTTGTTGTTGGGACAAAATACAAGACACCCAAAATTAAGGAAGGCAAGGTTTATGTAGCTCATAGTTTAAGGAGATATTTCAGTCCATAATCAGCTGGCTCCAAGGCAGAGAGGCACATGGTAGACAGGAGCAGTTCATGATCGTACAAGACAGCAAACAGCAAGAGCAAAAAAGCGCAGCTGCAGTGACAGAGAATAAGCCTCTTTTCCTCCCTTATGATGCTATCTGCCCCAGGATGGGTGAAATATTCATACCCATAATCCTAGCAACACTTATAACCATAATCCTAGCATTGGATCATGAATTAACCAAAAACTCTAGAGGCCAACCCAAGGCTGCAGAAGGCTTTGGGGGGAACATCTAGACATAAACACTCACAATATAAGTCTGTAGAAGACTGTCTATAATTGAGATCCTTTTGGTTTCACAGTTTTTCTTATGCTTTGTGTGTGTGCTACACCTGCTCTGGGGCTGGAAGCCTACATACAATGTAAGGGAAGGAAAGATACTTGCTCTCTACTGCAACTCCCTTTTGCTCTTGCTGCTTTTGCAATTCTTTCCAGCCATGAAATGTTGCCTTCTACCGTGTAACACTGTGTCTTGGAGCCCGGGGAGGACAGACTGAAACTTCCACAAACTGAGAGCTAGATAAACTTTGCCTTGCTTTATTTTGGGCATCACATATATTGTCTCAGGAACAAGAGAAAAGTAACTAAGACAATGAGTAAACTACTGAAAATGAAGGTTATTATTTTAGGGTATGAGCAGTGTAAGTCCATCAAGAAGACAACAGGAAGACAAAATGAAAGGATTTGTAATAGTTTTTAAACAAGCCCACTACTTTAACAAATCAATTAATAAGAAAGTCACATTTTGCAATTTTTATCCCTGAAACTTCCAGTTCATTATACTGAGAAATATTTAGTCTCTGCATAAATATGCCTGAAAAATTGGGTGTGTGAATGAAAAATGTACTGTAAAATACTTTCAAGAGTACCTAATATGTGAAACACATTCAGAGGATGCATCTGGTCATCATTATCATCATCTTGGTTGTAATATTCTCATAATCAGTGCAATATTATTAAGTTTGATAAACAGGAGGTAAAATAGTCCAATATATTCCTAATACATTAAATGAGAAAATCAAAATAAGCTGTATGCCAAATAAATTCTATTTGTTTGTTTGTTGGTACTTGGAACTGAACTTAGCACCTCAGGCATTCTAAGCAGGTGAAGAACCACTGAGACAAATCCCCAGTCTATACAAGTATATTTTAAGTGCAGTACACTTAAAAATATTAGATAGCAAATGACTCCATTGTTATTTATAAGAGTGAAAAGTAACTGTTTTCCCTAGTAATAATATTTTAAAGCATCTTCACTTAAAAATTGATAAAATTGCTCTTTACTTGTAAACTATTTTTCTTTACTTTCCAATTATTTAGTCCAACTTTATTTCAATTTGGTACATGAAAAATGTGCTGTGAAATTACAATTGGAAGACTACTACAGTACTGCGCTGCACTGATGCTCTATTGATCATTCTTGAATGATGTTTCAGTCTCCTGGTGAGCACTTTCAAGTTACTGTGTCCTAGCAAAGATAGCTCTAATTGTTGGAAAACATCTCCTGAAGCTGAGCTCAAACCTGTCTCCTAGTTATGGGCATTGATTGATTCCGGGCCTGCCTTCTGAAGCTGTACCAGCAATTCTATGATGTTTGGGGGAATAAAATCTGTCTTTCTTCTTACAACAGGGTATTTAAAATAAGTTTAATCAAAAAATACACCTATGCATTTTATGTCACTTTTCTGTGCTTCAGATATATAAACATAAGCCTTAAGATTTTATCACTACATTTTAAGTTTACATTTCTAATTTTAATGTGATTCCTAATTGTGTACACAAATTCTTTTTGTAAATTTTACCAGCAAGTACATCTTTATTTCCTTTTTATGCATTTGGTACAGGGTCTACAGTGTTTCACTACACAGGTCAGACTCATAGTAATCCTCCTGTTTTCAGCCCCCGAAGTGCTGGTATTACAGGTGCATGCTACTAAGCCCAGTCTCAGTCACAGTGTTAGCAGATCTCAGGGGCAGAGCTAGCACGACATACTGGAGATTGAATCCTGGTAACTGTGCTCTGTATAAGCAGGCACTTTAGTCCACGAAGCTATCTGACTGGCCCCATTTTTCAAATTTAAATTTTTAGCTAAATTTAGATATGCTGTGGAATTATTTTGAAAGCATTATCTGTTACTAATTATTTGTTCACATTTAGATCTGTGTTATAAACTTTTAATGTATAGAAAGGGAAATATTCTTATGTTCATTCTTGAAGCTGTAAGAAGTCCCATGTTATGTCTATACTTAAATTAGCTTTTGAGTAGAGAAATGTCTTTTGTTAGCTCAGCAGGAGAATTTTTGGAAAGTGCTGAATAATAGGAAACATAGTTTGCTAATCACAGTTATTTTTCTGTTAAGATTTTCTTTCGTGCCGGGCGTGGTGGCTCACGCCTGTAATCCCAGCACTCGGGAGGCTGAGGCAGGAGGATCTTTGTGGGTTCGAGACCAGCCTGGGCTACAAAAGTGAGCTCAAAGCCAGCCTGAACTGCACAGTGAGACCCTGTCTCAAAAATCAAAAAAAAAAAAAAAAAAAAAAGATTTTCTTTAGTGTTATACACAATCCCAAAGATTAGCAATTATGAGAAGAGATCACAAATTTGATCTGAAATAGTTTTTCTCAACTATGACCTGAGTTTTTAAAAATTGTAGTTCACAAAAAAGTAAGACCGTTTGAACTTAAACATACTTGTTCTACAAATACAGTATTTAGCAATATAGTATGTCATTTTAGAAAAAAAAGAGTATTTTATTTAACTACCAAATGGAAGCCTTTACAAATGGAAAATTAAATATATCAAAAATATCCAAAATGGTACACTTGCTACATGATTTTTCTTCTAGCCACGGTACTATGGTACTGAGCACATATCAGAGATTTAGGGTAATTTTTCTTTCTGAAATATATACAGAAATCAAAGAGTAGAGCAAAAACTACTCTGTAACAGTTAATTTTTTTAAAGAAAAAACTTGTTTCACACTTGATGTGATAGAATTAAGTGTCATTATTGTCAAGTCATCTATATTCATCAGGTGGCAGTTATTTGCTTCCTTTCAGCTTTCTCTTTAAATCCCATTTTGTTCCACTATTTATAGTTTGGAGGAAGAGTGAATAAATTCTGAAATTTTTATGTGTTTACATAAGTTAAATAACATTTCATTCAATAGGTCATTTGATAGTCAATATTTATTAAATATATGCTTTATAATAAAGTAAGCATTCCACAAGCATATTCAGTCCTCCAGATAAAAATTCCATTCATTATTGAATGATGAAGTTAAAAGTGAAAAGCTATACAATTTCCTTAAAGTTATATAGGTTTTGAGGCTGCAGTTACAACCCAGGTTAATTTTAACTACACAACCATGGAATTTTCTTCTCTACCCTGCTATAGCTATAAGAAAATACCTTACCATCAAAGCAGCATGTATAAAACTAGAACTAATATGTTATATTTTGATGTATATTACTGATGCAAGGACTTTAGAAACTGCAAACCTGCCTAATAAAAAATACTTCACACAGAGAATTAAAATAGATCCTTACTATAATGAACTTGGTGTCATGACACTTATGTTGAATGTATAGTTAAGAGGTGAAGAAATAGATATAAAGTATGCTAGGATTATGTATGTAATTAAAAATGTTAGAGCTTTAAGAGAATCTCAGAACTTCCCGGTCTTCCTTTCCTGTTTAAAGAATTTATGCTATTATGAATAAGTACAATTCAGAGTCACAGGCAGCACACAGCACTGACCACATAGCTTACGTCTAGTTGTAAGAATATTTCAGGCATAATTTTTGAAATTTAGCAGTCTTCCCCTAGGAACTACTTTTCTAAATGTATATACTGTGCAAGTATCTTCTCTTTATAGACAAGGCTGAGAAGTTCATATTTTTACTCAGTTTTGTGGTTTTCTAAAAATCTTTAGATTTTTAGATGAGTTTCAATGTGGCTTATCTCACCCCTAGTAACCCAGAGGATTTTATTCAGAAGGTAATGAAAATTCTATATGCATTAAGGTGATTGGCCTGTAGTTTTTTCTCTTAATTTTTAAAATCAATTTTAATGAGAAAAAATAAACTAGCAATGAAGCAGTTTTAAAACAGGTTAGTAGGATGGTTACAATAATTAATACATTGCATATTGTTGTTTTCATAGTAGTTATTCAGAAGACAAGATGCAGATATGATATCTTGCCTAAACAATAACTTGGTAGATCCAGACCTGGTAAGCTGAGATACATTGCTAGACCCAGATCTATGAGAGCATCCTTTTTCTCTCTCTCTCTTGATTGAGAGAAGGGCATCATATGACTGGGATGAAAGTCTGCCTGGAAGTCTCCAGGTACATCAAGGGAAAGTGACCAGATGGATCTCAGGGGAACTAATTTAAACACAGATTTCCCAATTTTATATCTGTTTAGGTATACAGTCATGAGCTTGCCCTTAGGGTCTAAAATACAAAACCATTAATTACAAAAGTTTGCCATTCGCTAAATCTCATTACTCATTATTAGTATTGCTAATTGTAGTACTTTGCTTAGTTTTGGAATGAGAGTAATGATGGTGACCTTCCTGAAACGAGTTTGGAAGAACTCCTTTCCTTTTAATTGCCTAAGTATTAGTGATATATAACATCCTTATTTCATAGAACTCAGCAGTAAATCCATCACATCCTGAGGTTTTTATAATAGTATTTTTATTGCTGTTTTGATTTTATTGCTTGATATTAGATTTTTAATATGTTCATGTCTTTCTTGGTTTAGTTTGGTAGTTTGCCTAATGGTAGGAATCTCTCCATTTCTTTAATATTTTCAAAGTTTTGGATTATATTTTCATAGCGGTTATCTTTTGGATTTTGATTTGTTTGTTGTTATTCTGCTGCTTCATTTCTAACTGTATTGATTTAAGTCTTTTGTTTGTCTATTCATCTATCTTGTTTATTCTTTCTAAGAACCAGTTCTTTGATATGTAAATTCTTGGAAATTTTAATCTCAATTTTATTGGTTTTTTTTGTTTGTTTGTTTTACTCTGGTCAAATCCTCAATAATATATTAGCAAGTGTAATGCATAACATCATTAAATGACTCACATGTCATAGCCAAGTTGGATTCATCAGAGGGTTACAAGGAAAAAAACAGAAATCAGTAAGTGTAATTTGCTACATAAAGCGAAGCAAGGTCAAAATCACATGATTATGTCAATGAATGCAGAAAGAGCTTTTCATGAAACCCAACACCCTTTCCTGATAAAACCCTTGGAGAAACTAAGCACAGAAGCACCCTTCCTGAACCTGATAATAACTTTTTTATGACAACCAATGACCAACATCATGACATGGGAGAAAACTGAAAGTTTTCCTTTAAAAACAAAGGACAAGACAAGGCTGCCTACCAGCGCTATTTCTATTATACATAGCACTTGAAATATTGGCTAGAGAAATCAGACAAAAGGAAGAATTTTTTTTAAATGTATAGGCAAGGAATAATTCAAATTGTCATTATTTGCAGGTGACATGATTTTCTACACAGAAGATCTGCATGTAGCAGGATATAAATGGAAGGCATAAAAGTCAGTAGTATTTGTGTACACCAATAATCAACTCAGTGAGAGATTTGGAAACAATAACTATTCACAACACCTTCAAGAAAAGTTGAATACCTAGGAATTAACTTAGTCAAGGAAGTGAAACACCTCTGCAATAAAAACTATGTTATTATAAAAGGAGATTGTAGAGGGTACCATAAAATGGAAGGATGACCCCTGCTCCCAAATAAGCAAACTGGTATTATCAGAATGGCCATACTTCAAAAACTGATACATGGATTCAATGCAATCACACTCACAAAACCATCAGACTATGTGTTCCTCACCTAACTAGAGTCTACAATCCTAAAATACATATGGAGCCTAAAAGACTCAGAATAGGAAAAGAAATCCTGAGTAAAAAACATAAAGCAGGAGGCATCATGGCACTTCACTGGAAGTTTTACTCAAAGTAACAGTGTTAACGATGTGATAGTATTGGCACAAAAAGACATGTGGGTCAATGGAACAGAAGAGAGAGCAAAGAAATATTCTTAGACACATTTACTTATTTAATCTTTCCAAAATGTCAAAACCATATGTTGGAGAGAAGACAGCCTACTTTATGGTAGTGGTGTGGAAATTTGCTATCTATGTAGAAGAGTCATTCTGGACCCTTATCTCTCAACAAGTGCTAAACCAAAGTCAAAACTGGTAAAGATTTAAACATCAAAGAGTAACAACAAACCTAGTGGAAGATAAAATAGATAAAGTATCTGAAGTCATAGGTGATGATAAGTACTTTGTAAAGAGAACTCTGACTACCCAAGAAGTAATAGGAAGAATAATCTCAATCTTCTAGGCCCAGACGAACCTCCTTCCTTGGCCACTACAGAAACTGAGACTAGATATATGGTGCCACCATGCCTAGATAATAATCACACTTTTAATGAATTTTTCAGTGGAGAAATTCTATCTATCTATCTATCTATCTATCTATCTATCTATCTATCTATCTATCATCTATCTATCCATCTGTCTGTCTGTCTATCATCTATCTATCTATCATCTATCTATCTATGTATCTATTATCTATCTATTTGTTATCTGTCAGCAATCTGTAGGATTCACTAGGGATAAGTAATTGTTTTTCTATTTTATAGAGAAGTGGAACAAAACCATTTAGTACAGCAAAAGTGTTCATTCAAAGGGAACTATTGAAAAGTGGCCTCACAGATGAAAAATAACATAATAAATGTTTTATATATAATTTTATTTTCACAGATGAAAAATAACATAATAAATGTTTTATATATAATTTTATGAATCTAACATGATAGATACTACTGTTGCTCTTATGTTCAAATAAAATCAAGCTTGTTTGGAACTAACAACATAATTATTCACATTTATATGCAATAAACAGATGTTGGACTTCAAACTCCCCCAAGTTTGAGACTATATATTTAACCATTAATATATAAATGTGGAATTTGGTGTTTGTTCTTACCACAACTCTGGCTAACATGATTTATTGCAGTTCCTGAGACGGAGAAAAACAACATGGAAAGGGAGGAGCTGGAGCAGCTGTTCAGCAGTCTACTTTCCTTCTGGGACATGCCTAGAGAGCCCTACTTTTTCAGCACTTATCTAAGAGATTTGAGAACCCTTTATACTTTCTTTATAGGCTTCACAGTTTTACCAAATCATAGTTTTCTAGATGAAAATTTTGTTTCCAGAAACATGTATTTCTTTTCACAATATACTATATATTAGATTTAAATACCCTGTCACAAGGGCAGCCATATACAAAAATATAAAGGCAAATTTTGAGAGACAATAGAACATAAATCCTTACACCACTTAAAATTATTTTTTTATAGATTTCTCTTAGAGTTAACTAGTCAAGTAAATGTTGGAAATGTCATACTTTGTTTTATGTTTTTTTCAATACATTCAGTTGTTCTTTATTAGGGAACTAAATATTTAGTAGATTCCTATTGTGCTCAATAAATTGTATTGATTATTATGAGTGTAAATAAGAATACCAATAAAGAGTTTTGTAAATGAGTAACCTTTCAGTAATATTTTGAGTATTTTTAGTCAAATGTGGCAAAATAATTTAAAAATAAAAAAAATATGAAAAATTTCATGCCTACATTTTATTACTAAAAAAGCCATACTTTTTGACACAAACTTTTACAAGGTCTCACATAATACATATTCAATCCTAATTTAAAATTGCCTCGACTTTCTCATCAATGTGAATGTGAATATCATTAAAAACTTAACCAAAATGCACAATAGAAGCAAACTGAAAGTGCTTACTGACCTGAATAAATGCTAGGTTTACTAGTAAGCTGAAACAAATCACTGAGCATAAATGAGGCAGATTTACTTGAAAGCTACCAAATGAATCACCAATGAGAGGAACAGTAGACAAGATAAACTAATTTATTTTTTTACCATATAATAATATGCCAGGAGTGCTAATGTAATTTGGTCTCAAAAAATGCATAGAGTCACTGGAAGAAAAAGAAAGGGAAAAGTTCTTCAAGTAAATATTAAGAATGTGTCATAAACAATGCAGTGCTGGGATTAAAAATTCTTCTTGATGACCAGATACCCCTTTGCATTTAGCTCTACCATCTGTACATGTTCTTTATGAGAAGAGGAAACTTCAGAGGGGAAAATCTTTGTTCATTTTTATCTTTATTTAATTTTTAAAAAATTGTTTAAAGAGTACAAATTAAAGTCAAACAAAAAATTACAAGTGATACAGAATTTCATCTAACAAAGCAATAGGAATTTCACGTAATTTGCTGCAGTTATTCATAATACCAGTTATTCATAATACCAGATATATTCATATAAAATTTGGAAAGAAGAAAGAAAAAAGTATGTGAGAAAATCAGAAGAGAAGAAGTACAAACACTTGAAAAAAGGAGACAAAACAAAATAAAGCATTAACTGCTTCTTTCTATAGACCAGCAGAAATGCATAGCACAGTTGTCTAAACCATGCTGCTTACATCCACAGACAAAAATACCTTTCTCCCACTACCTTTCCTGTCCTTCTCAACTCTGAAGCTCTTTCTTTTTCAATAAGTTCATTCCCTTTTCCAATAACCTATTGTGCTCTTCAGATTCCATTTTTCTCTTTTAAGTACTAACAATAGGGAGACAATTCAATTCTTGCACATGTGGGTCAGATTTATTTGACTTTTAGATTATATTTTCTAGTTGCATCCATGTACTGATGAAAGATTCAAATTTATCCTGTTTTATAGTTGAATAATACTCCACTGTGCAAAAATACCACATCTTTTTTATCCTTTCTTCTGTTGATGGGCTTCTGTATTGTTTTCACGATTTAGCTATGATAAATTGCACTGCTATAAACATGGATGCACATATATCTCTGTGGTATGAGGTTTTAGCTCTTCTGGAAAAATTCCCAGAAAGATAATATCTGACTTGAAGGGGATCTCCATTCGTAGATTTTTATGGAATCCCCACAATGATTTCCATACTGCTGTACCAGTCTGAACTGCCACCAACAATTCAAAAGGGTTCCATTTCTCCACAGCCTCTGTAGCATTTGTTATTACCTGATTTCTTATGTTAGCTATTCTTTCTGGGGAAAGATGTAATTTCACTGTTTTAATTTGCATTTCTTGAATGACCAATAATGTTGAACATTTTTTCACATATTTACTTGTCATTTGTATTTCTTTCTCAGAGAAATGTATTTTTACCTCATATGACCATTTTTGGATTGGGCCATTGAAATTGAGGCTCTAGATATTTTTCTACACATGGTTGATAGATAAACTCAAATCTTTCATATATAAGTGGATATATCTTGAACATATACTCAGAAGTGAAATAAGCTAGACCTACATGTATAAACATCATATGGTCTCCCTCATGTAAGAACTCAAAAGAAGAAATAAATATGGAAAGGCATAACACAGCTAAATGGAAATAAAAAAAAACTTAAAGATTAAACTAGACAGTAAGCAGAAAAGTTAGGAAACATGGTAGGGGCAAAACCATGCACTAATACACACAGGATGATTTAGACCATGGTCCTAACGACTTCCAACACATTTTTGACACTGAAGATAGCAATGTGTAATACTAAAACCATGCTTGGAATGTCTTTCATTCTGGTCTTATAGAAGTTTACTGCTTCTAATATTACTTCAATTATTGCTATACTGTCAGGTAAATATTTGCTTAAAAAAGTAATAAAAAAGAATAAGAAGCCGGGCACGGTGGCGTACGCCTGTAATCCCAGCACTTGGGAGGCGGAGGCAGGAGGATCGGTGCGAGTTCGAGACCAGCCTGGGCTACAAAAGTGAGCTCAAGGCCAGCCTCAACTGCATAGTGAGACCCTGTCTCAAAAAGACAAAAAAAAAAAAAAATCCCTCGTACCATCAAGAATAAGAGACAAGGAAACATGCCACAGGATTGACCTGCTATAGTTTTGTATATGGTTAGATTTCTAAATTGCTGTGAAAAAATGTGCAACTGGTTCTTTTGTCATATTCTATAGGGATTTATTAGAATATCAGTGATTGATGGAAAATACCAGTTCTATGTTAAGTCTAAGGCATTTGATATTCAGAATGACAGTGATATTAAGCTCAAATACCTATGCTATAGAGTAATGGTATCACTAAGCTTCTTTTCTGAATAACTAACAACTTAAGTTTATGGACCAAAAATTAGAGAAAAAGAAGGGCTGGAAGGATAGTCAATGTCATGGCCCTAGCCCTTCAGGGTCAGTGAGAACACAGAATATAAAAGAAACTGTACTGAAACATCCTATAACTCAGTGGTATACCAAATTTTCTGTTCAAGAAGATAATGGAGCCACAAACAAAAGGGATCAATGAAGTATAGTGTGCCTAAGGACAGTCACCTAGAGAGAAAACATTCTCTTGGGTTTTCACAGAGAGCAGACTGGTCAAGCAATGGCTGTGACCTATGTTGACAGCTGACACTGACAACAGTTCTATAAAGCAGTGTACACAGTTTCAAAGTAAATCCTGAGGGGATTTGACTGACCTTGGGAGATACCAAACTTACATGTTTTGTTATATAGTTCTTGCTTTATCTTGACCTTAACCATCCAGCAGAAAAATTCAACCATCAGGAACAAATGTAAAGCCAGATAAGTGTGCTGAGCTGTAAAATGTTGAAGTCAACAGCTTCCGACAGTGTCAGCTCTGCTAATATCCCACTTCTATTAGGGAATATTGGACTATACATACAACTACTTTCCCTTAGCACAATGAGAAGAAATATTTGTAACAACAGTGTTTAGAAAAGTTATCATGTCTGCATCTTATATTCTGAACAACTACTATGAAGACAACAATATGCATTGTATTAATATTGTGGCTATTCTACTAATATGTTTTGAAATTCTCATTGTTATTTCTTATTAAAAGTAATAAAATTTTAAAAGGAACAAATTCAGGGTAGGGTAGCCCCATACACATGCTGCATGTGCCTACCAGGATGAAAAGTCTGCAAGTTCCAAATAATAGTGATGATTTACAGCAATCAGAACCTGCATTCACTGTTGACTGAAATATTTATTTTTTTCAAATAATAAATATTTGTCAGACTCTGCTAAAGCTGAACATATACATATTCTGTGACCTAGTCATCCTAATACATATTTTCCTGCCCAGTTGTATATATTGTATCAGTCAGAAATGTTAATAGAAACATTGTTCATAATAACCCTATCAAAATGTTCAATAGTAAAGTCTCTGATTATCTCTGTGGACTTACTTTCATAAAAAAAAATTGCTGATAAAATTTATAAGTTTCACTTTTAGTGTTAGAATATTGCAGAAATACCTAGGGAACTTCCAGGACACCTCTTTTTTGCAGAGATTTTTTTTTTTAAAAAAAAACCTATTTTTATGATATGCCAATAAATAAGCAGCACAATTTTCTTCCAAGAAGGAAATTGTATAATAAGTTAACTTGGGAAGTGAAGATATACTTTTTGGAATGATTATGAAATATTTAAGTTGCTGTTCTTGTCTCTAAATTATTGCCTAAAATAAGTTGCTTATCAACAGTAGTTCCTTTAAAAGATAACTAAATATATCCACCTAAAAGTCTTATTAATGTATAATGCAAGAAGTTATTTTTAAAATCATGGAAGTACAGAAAAGGAAGTTTCTAGTTAAAAGAAACATTATATTTTCAGCATCATAATTATTGTCATTTTCAGTGCTGTAAAGCTTTAATCCAGGAGAAACTCATCAGTAAAATATGACTCAGTTTGGTCTGTAAGTCCTTGAGAAAAAAACTTTCTGCAGATGGTTGTTCATCTGTATCTTGTAATTACAGTATATGTTCACACTCTAATAAATCTAAAAATATATAAAGACCAACATAATCAATGTTCTGAATAAGCAATATCTAATGAACATCTGGAAATTGCTACATGATTTATAATGGAGTAATTTCCAAATTAATCAATGAAATGGTGGCTGTTAATTTTTAAGTATAAGTACCACCTAGACATTAAAAAATCACCAGGCTCTTTCAAAACATGTATTTGTACAAATTATAATATTCTGTCATTCTAAACAAGTCTAAATGAAGATGTTCTTTTTAGGCATGGACAGCCACAATGTTGGATGAATGACTAGAGATAGCAAAAGAATAATGAAAGGAAAATTTAATTGGAAGGAAATTTTGCTCACCTCCTTGTATTGGATATAGCTAAGCCACAGAGGATAACACCTCAGGAAAGAGACTCAGGGCCAGATAGGATTAGCCTCAATCCTCAGAACACTTCTTTTTGGCTCTCTAATTTGATTACACTGAATATTTTGGGCTTTGAGTAAAATACATTTTGAGAATTATTCACTGGAAAGCATGATATCCTCCAATGAAATGACTTTCTAAACACACATTAATATATATATATATATATATATATATATATATATATATATATATATTCAGTTTATTGTTGTATATGCTTGGTCCCTAACTCTACTTCAGAATAGCTCTGATTTCACTTGTTCACTTGGTTTGTATTTTTCAATGCCATCAGTGTTTTGTTTTGTTAAATATGTTTTAGTACAGGATCTATAGCGTCTCACTACACAGATTTGAATCCTCCTGTTTTCAGCCTCCCAAGTCCTGAGATTACAGGTACATGTCACCATACTCAGTCACAGTTACCATATCAGTATGCCCTGAGGGCGGGGCCAGCACAGTATGCCTGGGATTAAACCCCAGTTCCTGTGCCTGCCTAAGCAGGTGCTGTAGTCCACTGAGCTATTTAGCTGGCCACCTTCACTGCTTTAATAAAGCATAATAATGCACAAGGAAAAAGTTTTAAACCTATTCTATAAGGATATCTTCACTTTAATTACGACAGGTCTGATATATCATTGAATGTGTCCTTTCCAGAAAATAATACAATATGCCTGAAGAGCAGTTTTAATAGGTGACTTTCCTGACATTGTGGATAATTTTGTATTGGAGATAAATCTTTTATTTTACACTGAATGATGGGATGGACGATTCTTACATAAAGAAAAGGCAATATGTAAGTTTCCCAAAATTAAAATAAAATCACCAAGGAAGATACACACACATTACTGGACCATGTGGTCCAGTATTACTTACTCTGAGTGTACACTGAAAGGCAATGAAATGAGTACCTAAAGTAGATGTGAAAGATAAAGAAAAACTTATCCAATTCACAATGGGTGAAAAGTAAATAATGTTATATGTAGACAGTGGAGTCATATTTATCCATTACAGTGACTATCTGTCGTCTGCAACTACATGGATAGACCTAGAAGACATTATACTGACTGAAATAAGACAGACACAGAAAAATACCACACCTTACTCACATGAAATCTAAAATTATACTGGAAACTAAGTAGCAACTAATTAGAATTACAGTTATCATGGCTAGAGAACAAGAGGAAGTAAGGAAAAGTTAAATGGTAAAAACATGCAGTTATATGGGTAAAATATATATAGTTATCTAACGTTTAATGGGAGGGCTATGATTAATAAGCTTTTATTGAATATTGACAATTTGTTAGAGAAATAAATTTTGATTTGTTAAACCAACATATTTTAGATATTATTTTCACTACCTGTCAAAACAAACTACATATACAGGTAAATATGGAAAGTGATGATTATGTTAAATTTCTTCCTTATTTAATAATTTCACAATGAATAGTTACATCACAAAGTATTCTTTAAATTTATACATTAAGAGTTAATGTTTAGAATTCTTTAAATTTATACATTAAGAGTATTCTTTAAATTTATACATTAAGAGTTAATGTTTAGAATTTTTACCTTCACTAACACTGTTTACTGGTTTCTGTGATCTGAGCAACTACATTGAGGACAGCTTTATGTAATACAAAGCCCACGGTCAAATGCCTCTCATTTTGGTCTTTTAAATGTGTACCATTTCTAATGTCTTATCTATTATTTTACTCTCTTTGAGATATATTGAAATGAGAAAAGACAAAAATTAAGATTTCTTGAAAGCAAGAGCAAATATTCAATTGTTTCTCCAATGTTGCATAGCTTTATCTGTTAATCTTAGCAACAGATAAAAATAGATGACATAACAACCATTATTAATTAGTTATTTTTGTTTGAAAATCTATGATAGTCGGGCATGGTGGATCACGCTTATAGTCCCAGCACTCAGGAGGCTGAGGCAGGAGGATTGGTGCAAGTTCGAGACCAGCCTGGGCTACAAAAGTGAGCTCAAGGCCAGCCTCAACTGCATAGTGAGACCCTGTCTCAAAAAAACAACAAAAAAAGACAAAAAAAAGAAAATCTATGATATATGCATTGTTTTATGTTACTCTGTTTCCGCTTTTTTTTTTCTATTTGTTTTTGCATGTTTTTACTCTTTAAAATAAATAAATAAATATGAATAAAATAAAAGGCACATAATGAGAGTATGTTTTTTCAGAACTGGGGATTGAACTCAGGCCTTTGCACTTGCCAAGCAAGTGATTATTCTACTGAGCTATCTCTTCAGCCCCCAAAGTGAGAATAATATTGAAATAATAAATAGGCATAACTTTTCTTGGATATGGTTTCTACACTCTTAGCTGCAAAATTTTGTCTTATTTCTGCTGTACATTTTGTATCTAAAAATGGAAAATTAAGATGAACAGAAAGATCAAAAGTCCTTTCTTTTATTTGGTTATAAGCACTGATTTTATTGCTTAGTGGAAGAACTTTATTTAATCTTTGTAGTGACTTGTAAAAATCTTTGCAGTGACATCGAATTTAGGTATAAATTCCATCCCAACTTCATGTAAATTTGGCTTGAACAAATTTGAAAACTATATATAGCTGATATCATTACAAAAATCAAGACTGAGTAGGATTGGAAGTGTATATTGTGTGAGGATTTTATCCCTCCTCCATCTTATATTTATAATTTCTTAGGAATATTAACAGCAACCAAGTGAAGGCTGTATATTGCAATCAACTCAAACCTGAAGGACTAGACACTACCTGTTACTTTGGATAGACTAATCTATACCAAATAGATTAAGAAAAACCATTTCAACAAAGTAGATAGTTTTTCTCTCTTTTTACCATATCATTTTAAGGCAAATATGCATTTTCATTAAAAAGTAGTAAAAGATCCCCATTCCACATTCTGAAATTTTGGACTATTATTAATTCACATATGTACATTATCTGCCTAGTTTCTAACCAGTTGGTAAGAAATCAAGATTTTTTTTTTTTCAGGACTGGGGTTTGAACTCATGACCTTGCACTTTCCAGGAAGGCAATTGTGCCACTGAGCTATCTCCCCAGCCTGTGGAGACATTTCTTTAGAAACAGATACATGTGTTTTTTTCCCACTAAATGCATTCATCATTTGGTCATTCACAGCAGAGTTCTTTTTAATCTAAATTCAACAAATTGCCTCTAACTTGATTTTTTTTTTTTCTTTTTTTTTTCTTTTTGAGACAGAGTCTCACTATGCAGTTCAGGCTGGCCTTGAGCTCACTTTTGTAGCCCAGGCTGGTCTCGAACTCACATCAGTCCTCCTGCCTGAGCCTCCCGAGTGCTGGGATTACAGGCGTGCGCCACCACGCCAGGCTTCTGACTTGATTTTTATTTGATTCAAAAAAATTGCAACCGCCTTCATTTGACACATTGCATTTGAATGTTTTGAGTTCTTAAATTATACAATTTTGCTGACCAAAGAGTACTTTATAAACTACTAGTTTTGAAACTAGTTTCATGAAACTAAAAAGAATGATTTGTTTTAAGTTGTAGTTCATATGGTCAATGGAAAGGGCTGTATATAGAATGGTGACTCCAAAAAATAAATTTGTGTTATTTAGTCCATCTTATCTATATGAATTTGTTAAGGGAGCTGTAGGAAGTAATATAACTACACACAGTGCAGGACGATTTTTGCTTGTAAATAAAATTGGATATATGAGAATATCCTGAATTGGTCATTTTTTGTTGGTTTGTTTGGGTTTGGTTTTTCTCCCTGGCCCCTCTGTTATTATTCTTACATGTCATTTCTTCATTCACTCTCCCATTGCTGGGACAGAGTACCCAGCATCCACAGCTGTAGGTAGATTTTCTTGGCTCCCAGTTTTGGTGGGCTTAGTCTGAGGTCAGCTGGCCAACGGCATGGGAGGAAGCCCTGGTGAATGGCAGCTGCTAACCCTGTGGAAGCCATAAGTGTGAAAGTGAGAAGCCACAGCAAGCCCCTATCTTGTCCAGTCACACCTCCCCTCCTGAGGGTACCTTCAGCAGTGAGCTCGGTGGATCCATCTGCTGATGAGGGTCATGTCCCTGTGATCTAGTCTTCTTTCAAAAGCTTCTGAGCGCGTGAAACTCTCAAGGGGCACTCTGATTTCTCTAAGTATATATTTAGTAAATATTATAGTAAATAATATAAACTATAATGAAAGTTGAATGTGATGATGCATGAAGACCTCAACAAATGCATGGTGTGTACAGAAAATATTCAGTGTATATAATTCAACAAATTGTATTCAATATTAAATGTTCCTGTTTTCTTGTTTATAAATTCATGGCTAGAATGAAATGGAAGCCACCTCATATTTCACCTGTGTATTTAAAGAAGAAAAGGTTTGTGAATATTAAATATCTTCTTCAATTATCAGTATTAAATTGCTAAACCCTGATGTAAAATGGCAAGAAAAAGCCTCTTCTTTTGAGTTAAGGGAATCAAGACTCTATAGGTGAAGTCCTTTTTCCTTTGGCTTAGTGATAGATTAAATATAGCTTCTCTCTTTTGCACTCTTGTGAAAATGCCAACTGTTGATAAGTCACCTAATGACTTTCTGTGACTTCCCCTCAGATTCTGGGGAAGACAATTTCAGTGGCTAACTCAATTGTGTGTATCTGTAACAGAAGCCACACACACTGTCATCACCTTTTCCATTTTTCTTTTGGGCTGCTGTGGCTGTAAAGGCTTTATCTTCCCCTGTGTCATAATTTTGATTTCCCCATTGCTTCTTAGGAGATATCTGCCAATCAGTTTCACACATTTCTGCAGCAAAAAGCAGAGTGGAGAAGCAAACCATTACCCTGGCAGCATATGTCAGTGATCATGCTTAGAAACAGCTCCGCGACAGTTGTTCAAACTGCAGGCCCAGGTTAATGATGCATTACCATGAATTTTTGTTACAGAAAGCCTTCCTACAAGACTTGAAGCACAGGTACAGGGTCCTTGATCATGACACTGTCTCTGTTGATTTTTAATTACTCACATGAAGATTCCTAATAATGCCGACTAGGGCCCAGCAGGATGGCTCAGTGGTCTAAGGCGCCTGCTTAGGAAAGCTTGGGTGGCTGCAGGGACTGCAGTTTGATCCCCGGCACCACATGCTACACCAGCCCTGCCCTGAGGGCAGGTTGAACCAGCCATAGAAATAAATAAACAAACAAACAAAAGTTCTGAAAAAAAAAACCTAATAATTCTGACAAGATTGTGTTTAGTTGATTTATTTTGTGTAATTTTTGGGTCATAGGTCAAAAGATTTGCTATAGCAACATTTTGGAACAATGATGCTCCATTTGAAGAGTAATAGCATTAAACTTTATTAACTTTTCTGACTCAACTTTTCTTATGTTTTCTTTGGTTCTGACACACATGACAACATAATTATTACTGTGTAACACAACAATTGTATTATGTAATACAACAAAAGAAATACTAATAAATGAAGTGAGACTCCTTTCCAAGAATTTCCAAGTACTATATCGACAAAGGTACCTATCAATATGACAATTATAGTTATGTAGAAGTTCATCTAGCTCACGGTGCTTAACTTTATTTTCTTCTAAAGAGAATTATTGTAAATTCCAATTCTGGTTATCTCTCTTGCAATCAACATTTATTTATTTATTTATTTATTTATTTATTTATTTATTTATTTTCACAAGAAGATCCAGGACCTTGTAATTTCAGTTAAATCACAGAACCTTAATTTGTTACAACCTTTGATGATGAACATCCTGACATTTGATAAATGTTGCTTGTCTAACAATTTACTCTCCAGGACCAACTGGATTTAGATCATAAAACAGAAAATATTTTTGATTCTCGCTATGTAATCTTTGAAAATATGCAGTTCAACTGATTTTAAAATGGCAGGCAACATAGACTGATATCAGTGTGTATGCAGACTGAGAGACAGATGTGTCTATTACCATGAGATTCTTGATGCTGAAATTTCCTGTCACATTAAATGACAGCACTTACACTTTAATGTGAAAGCTCCTAATTAGCTTACTTGTTTATTGACTATTTTATCAATTCTTAAAGTGCAAATAACATAAATCTCAATTTTAATGGATTTAAAAATAAAGAAAATGTTTTCCTGAATGAGTGTGTATATTAGTGGGAAGATAAAGACAGAGCTCAGGAATAATTTAATCTAAACATTCACTCCTATTATGAGAGATCCAGCTCGTATTTTTTAGTTGTCTTAATCTTCATACACTGGTTTATTCTCTTGAGGACTTTTAACATAATCGTAAGAGGGCTTGACCTCATCTCTATGTATGATATCATCCACAAAAAATATAATATAGTGGAAACACTTCAGTAACCTCAAGGTTTGCTGTTTTGGGGACCAGCTTAGAATACATCATCAAGTTAAGGTACTGTCTAAGGTAGAGGGAATGGGATGTACTGAGCAAGGTTGTATCCTGTTTTTTTTAAGTAACCTTTATTTATTTATTTATTTATTTATTTATTTATTTATTTATTTATTTATTTGGTCTTTTTGACACAGGGTCTTGTTATGCAGTTGAGGCTGGCCTTGAGCTCACTTTTGTAGCCCAGGCTGGTCTCGAACTCGCACCGATCCTCCTGTCTCATCCTCCCGAGTGCTGGGATTACAGGTGTGCACTACCACACCCGGCTAAGGTTGTATCCTTTATACACGATGCTTATAGTATATCCAGGACACAGCATTTAAAAATGAAGCTGGGAGAGGAGTTAGTGTCCCTGGAGCACTAAGATCTCCAAATGAAAACCAGAGACTATTGCAAAAGAGGAAAAATGGAGATATATTCAGCAAAAAGGTTATAGATATATCCAGCAATTCTCCATTGCCTGCTTCAAAGCAGCAAAGTATTGGTGATGGTTCTCAAACCTCAGTGTCCTATTCTGTAAGGAAGGCCAGACATTATTCTGAAGGATATTTTAGCTATACCTTGTGGTGTAGGAGAGTGATGTCAATGTGGGTATCAAAGAGGAGTTCAGCAGGAAAGCAGAGTGAAGTAGAAACTGGACAATTTCCCAGCTCTCCCAAGGCAGGTCCTCACAGGATGCCTTCATTAATCTCTTTGAAGTAATTTCTCAGAACATCAGACACAGATTCAAATGTTGGTACAAAAATACATTTCAAAGCCAAATATGAACACTTTTTATACCATGTATCATTTTGGATTAACCATATCATTTTGATAAGATGTATCTTCTCTTCTAGGATTTAGCCAATAATAATGTTAGGTAGGCCTGGGAGTGATATTTAGATATTTAACAACTGTTAGGTCACGAGTTTTTGCCAGTCATTGTGTTCATAGATAGAATGATTGATAGTCAGCTTATTTTACTATTTGGGTTTTTTTTTCTTTTGTCTTTTTGAGACAGGGTCTCACTAGGCAGTTCAGGCTGGCCTTGAACTCACTTTTGTACCCCAGGCTCGTCTTGAACTCACATCGATCCTCCTGCCTCAGCCTCCCAAGTGCTGGGATTACAGGCATACTACTGTTTTGTTGCATGACATACTTCTTTAGGTCCTAAGAGAAGCATTGAATTATTAAGTGAAATTATAAGACCTAAATATATATATAATATATATAACATATATAATATATATAATATATATAATATATATTATTCAAAAACATGAAAGTCTAGTGGTAAAAATGGCCATTAAAGAACTTCATTTTTTCATGAGTAGGAAAACCTGCCTTTAATCCTTTCTTATCATTGTGGGAGTACCTGCTTTCATTTCTGGTCTTTATTATTGGTCTAAATCTTACTAATTCAAAGAATGTAAGTTATAGTATCTCAAAGAGATACTTATCAAGCGTACTAGTTTTGGACTTGCTAGAACATATATTCAAACTTTCTTTTGCAGTCACATTCAGTTTTGTTTCTTTGTAATTTTTACTTGTTGCTTCTATATTAATAGTTTGTAGGTGTACTTTTTGTTATATTTGGAGAGTGTTCACAGAAAGAAAATAGCCATATCTTTTGTTGTTGGTCCATTTTGTGGTGCTATGACATAATACCATAGACTCCTTAAACTTTGTGGTCCTATGGTTTTAGACAGTAGGAATGCTATGGTTGAGTGGTCAGAAAGCTGCTATGGGCCTCTTGCTAAGCCACCATGGCAGAAGGGCAAAGAGTAGGTCAGAGAAGCCAAAGGAGGCCAAATTTCTTCTTGTGTCAGAAACACATTCCTCTAATATTCAAATATAATGAAACAATGAATCTATTGATGAGGATGAAGGATGAATGATCTTATTACCGTTTTAAAACTCTCATCTCATACTATTCTGAGGATGACAAGTAAACTTCGAGTTTTTTGGAAGCAAGTGTCCAAGCCATATCTATTGCCATCCACCAGTACACATGTTTGTCTTTATTCACAGCTCTGTCTACTCCCTGTTTGAGTAGAGGGTATATATCTGAGATTTGCCAAACGATAACAAAATGATTATTTTGTTAAGAATCTCAATTCTACCATGAAAGATATAGTGGAAACATCGTAAAAACTTATTTGGCACTTATACATAGCTACCTGATAACTACTGTTTTCCATTCATTTTATTTTTTTTCAATTTTTTTATTGTTTAAATTTAACAATGGTTATATTACATATTTTCATCA
Organism: Myocastor coypus; assembly: GCA_004027025.1. Taxonomy (NCBI): domain Eukaryota; kingdom Metazoa; phylum Chordata; class Mammalia; order Rodentia; family Myocastoridae; genus Myocastor; species Myocastor coypus. Next base: position 13,923 of record PVJA010014578.1, on the reverse strand, counting down.
TCAGATCAGTTTAGATTAATACATATAGGTATATAAGATTGATCAAACAATTAAGCATTAACTTTCTAAATCCACATTACTTTTTTTTTTCTTTTCCCCTTCTTTTCTTTGAAAGTTGACATATTGCATATTGTCCTCACAATCATTCTATAGAGTGCAGTGTGTGGGCATGACCCACCTCCCTATTGATGTTGCATAAAAAAAAGAAAGAAAGAAAGAAAAAAAATTTAAAAAAAGGAAAGAATATACTTCTCTTTGGACTAAGAGGAAGCAGATACATACACAGTCAAAGGTTTTGCAATTGCAGTGTGCCACCAGTGAAGCTTGTGATGTTGGTGGCTATTGAATCTAAGCCTCCTAAAGCTCATCTCACCAATCTAGCTCTGCGTTCCATGCATTGTAATTAAGGATTTTTTTTTTCTTGCTGGGTGGTCAAGGGCAAGTTGAAGCAAGACCTGTATAATTAAACATTCATTTTTTTCTTTTTTTTTTGTATCTTCCCGGGTCAAATCCCCTCAGGATTAAATTTGAGACCATAGACAGTACTTTGTAGAACTGTTGTTAGTGTTAGCCTTCGGGACGAGTCACGGCAATTGCTTGGCCATTTTGCTTTCTGTGAAAGCCTGAGAGAATGTTTTTCTCTGGGTGACTCTCCTTAGATGCACTGCAGTTCATTCATCCCTTTCCTCTGAGGTCCCATAATCTCCTTGACCAGGAAATTTGGGACACCTCTGAGTTATAGGATATTACAGCACAGGTTCTCTTATATCCTGGGTCTTTATTGACCTTGA
>PVJA010014578.1:0-13032 GCA_004027025.1 Myocastor coypus | reverse complement strand
ACATTCTCAGCCCTCCAGCAGAAAAGCTTTGTGATACTATTACTCGATAACATAGGTACTGGGCTTATCATCACTGGCTTTCTGAGTATCAAATACCTTTGACTTAGCTTGTAAATGTTATTTTCTGACCATCATTGATATTCTAATAACTTTCCATACAATGTGATATAAGCAGTTACACAATTTTGACACAGATATTTGGAAATTCAAGGAAATACAAAATTGTAGCCTTATACTACAAAGCTACAGTAATAAAATCAGCATGGTATTGGCAAAAGAATAGACCTGAAGATCAATGGAATAGACTAGAGGACACAGAAGCAAATACAAACACACTCAGCCACCTTATTTTTGACAAAGGGGCCAAACATGTGTACTGGAAGAAAGACAGCCTCTTTAACAAATGGTGCTGGAAAAATTTCCATTCATTTTAGAAGGAGAAAGAAAAATAGTCCTCTTCTTAGGTCAAGAACTCACACATAGGGCTGATGAGACAGCTCAGCAGACTAAGCAAGTACTTAGGCAAGCACAGGGACCAGGGTTTGATCCCCAGCACCACATACTGTGCCGTCCCCACCCCCATGCACACTGAGATGGTGACAAGTGTTGACATGGTGACACACACCTGTAATCCCCACACTGGGGAGGCTGAAAACAGGAGGAAAACTATGAGTCTAAACTTCATAGTGAGACCCCATACCAAATACGTAAAAATAAAATAAAAATATATACAAGCTATATTTTTCCAATATATCAGGAATAAATTCTGTTGCTATATGGAGATCTACTCATATAAAAAAGAATATATAAATTTTATCAAAGTGATTGTAGCTGAGTTAATGTTGCCGTTAACTGTTACTAGCAACTGTGTATCCATTGTGAATTCCCTTAAGTTATGAGCAAAATAGCAAGCTTTGAAGAATCATTTAGAAGTTTTATTAACTGATTTTCTAAGTCCAGACAATGCACCAATTTAAGTATAGTTAAGTGAACCACATGTAAATTATACTCTGAATAGGTAAGCACACAGGCGCACACACACACACACACACACACACACACATCCTGTCCCACTATATTTCAGAGTATTTTATCATAATTCTGTCCCCATCTCATATCTGTTAAAACTCACAGTCCCTGGAACCAATGTAAATCCTATCAAAAAGGAGAGAATACTGAGTTTATCAGTGCCCTATTCATCAACAAATTTAATTTATATTTTGGATCTATATAGTCAACTTTATACTTCAAACTCAAATGACTGAAGCAGTTTAAAATTTGATTATTTTTATGGTTTATGTCTAGTTGTTCCCCCAAAGCCTCAAGCAATCATTGGCGAGGACTTCTAGAGTCTGAGACTTGAATGATGATCCACTGGGATTAAGTGTTTCATTACTGTTGGGACTATGGTCTGAATACTGCTGAGAATATGGGTGTGGCCTGAGGTGGATAGGTTAAGGCAGAGAGCCTGATGTAATTTAAAAAGAGAGATAGACAGACTAGCACTGTTGCTCTGCTGCTCTGATTGGTTGGCTGCCTCTGTCACCATTTTGTTGTTGTTCCTCTGCCATTCTCTCTGCTCTGTTCCACTCAGCTTTGGCTCAGTAGAATATGGACTAAAAACTCCACAAACTGTGGACTAAATAAACCTTCTCTTCCTTCATTTTGAGTGTTGGGTATTTGTTCCAGCAACAAGTAAAAAGTAACTAAGATAATTATCTTCACTGCTTACTTAGTTCAATAAATACTGCTATTGTACTTTTTATCATTTGTCAATTTTAAAAAACTGAAAATAATCTCTCACCCTTCATTCATTGTAGTTCTCATGAACAATCAATTGATGATTTCCTTTTAATTATATCTCCTCATAACTCTTTAACTTTTTTATATTTTTATGAGAAAAATAGCAATGATACAGTTTCAAAACAGGTTAGTAGGACAGTTACAATAATTAATGCATTGCATATTGTTGTCTTCATAGTAGTTATTCTGAGTACAAGATGCAGACATGATATCTTGTCTAAACACTATTAGTACAAATCTTTCTTCTCACTGAACTAAGAGAAGGTAGCTGTATATCTACCCTAACTATTTTGTATATATATCTTTTCCACTACAAAATGATCCTTCATTTAAGCCCTCCTTTATTATTTTGTTTTGTTGGAGATGATAGTTTCATTACCATTCAAATATTGTACATGTATGAATTCAGCAAAATAACCCAGTGTAGTCCAATAGCCATAATAGTGGGTTATGTTAGAAGTTGGTGACTTGAGCCTTTTACAGCTCAGCATATTAATATGGGTTTATTTTTTATAGCTTGTGTTTATACTTTTCAGCTGCATGGCTAAGGCTAACATAAAGGAAGATCTATATAACAAAAATGTAACTTTTGTATCTTACAAAGTCCATCAAATCCCCTCAGAATTTACCCTGAAACTATGTTTAGAGGTTTGTAGAACTTCTGTCAGTGTCAGCCATCTGGATGAGTCATGGCCATTACTTGATCAATTTGCGCTCTCTGAAAGCCTGAGAGAAAGTTTTCTCTCTAGGTGACTCTCCTTAGGCACACTGTACATCATTGATCATGTGCTTCTGTGGCTTTATAATCTTCTTTTACAAAAAATTTGGTACACCACTGAGTTATAGAATGTAACACTACAAGTTCTCTTATGTCTTGAGTCTTCACTGACCTTGAAGAGCTAGGGCCAAAATATTGGCTATCCTTGTAGCTCTTCTTTTTCTCTATTTTTTCGGTCTGAAAACTTAAGTTGTTAACACTCTGGAAGAGAAGCTTAATGATAGTATTACCTATGACATAGATAGTTGAGTTTAACATCACTATCTGTCTGAATATCAAATGTAACATTGAACAGGTATTTCCAACAATCATTGACATTCTAAACTTAAAATCCCTATAGAATGTGAAAAAAGAATTACACATTTTTATACAGAAATCTAGAAATCTGACCATATACAACATTGTAGCAGGACAATGCTATGACATTTTTTCTTGTCTCTTTTTTATTTTTTCACTTTTTTTAAAAAACAAACATTTATTTGAGAGAGAGTATAGCAATAATTGATATGACATTGTAAGCTGTACAAATTTAGAAGATCAGAATGATAGGTGTTCCAAGTATGATTTTATTGTTACACACTGCTATCCTCAGTGTAGATGCTTAGTTCACAGATATCAGCATATAGAGTTAGAGTGACAATTCTATCAATTAACTTCTAGTTTGAGAAAACTGTTGGAGATTCTTAGGACCATTGTCTGAACCACCTTGTGTGTATAAATGTATGGTTTTACCCCTGCCATGTTTCCTAACTTTTCTCTTTTCTTTCTCTTCATTTAATCCTTAAGTTTTCCCTTTCCATTTACCTATGTTATATCTTTCAATTTTTATTTCATCTTCAAACTCATCATGACTCTTGAATCCATTAAATCTGATTCTTGACTCTACTCTCCACATTCAATTCATTCAATGTTACATCTCTCTCTCTTTCTCTCTCTCTCTCTATATATATATATAAATATATTATATATATATATATATATATGCATGCTTGTCCCCTCCCCATTTAGTTCCCAAAATGATCATATTAAGTAATTAAACCATTAAGAAAGGACACTACTGGGGCCCGGCAGGATGGCTCAGTGGTATAAAGCGCCTGCTTAGGAAAGCTTGGGCAGCTGCAGGGACCATGATTCGATCCCCAGCACCACATGTTTTGCCAGCCCTGCCCTGCGGGCAGGCTGAGCTGGCCATAAAAATAAATAAACAAACAAACAAAAGTTCTGAAACAAGAAAAAAATAAAATAATAAAAAAAAGAAAGGACACTACTTTATATGAGTTTTTATTACTTTCTATAGCTATTCAAGTTGAAAGCAAAGCAAATTAAAGAGATACTGATATTGACACAGGAAGTCCTGCACCAGAAGTTCCAGAAACTAGTTTCACACTGCAAATATGTGATATTGCTTTAGAATATTTCAAGCATCTCAGGGAAGATAGGCTTTTTACTTCCCCCAAATCATTCCTCATATTTCATGAAAGTGTCTGTTTAGTTTAACCTGAGATAGAGATTGGAGTAGGCAAGTAAAAGAATAAGTGAGATGAGTGTTCTTGAAGGATTGTAGAGTGCTGCCAAACTAATCAATAATAATTTTATAACTTGGCTTGGGAAATATCACAACAATAATTATGGTATGAAGGCCAGAGAGATAGCTCAGTGGACTCAACATCTGCTTTAGCAAATGCAGAAACTAGGGTATTATCCTTGGTCCCACATGCCATGCCAGCCCCTCCCCCAGGGCACAATGAGCTTGTAACCGAGTCCCAGTGGGGTGACACGTGCCTGTAATCCCAGTGCAGGAGAGGCTGAAAACAGAAGGATCACTATGAGTACAGGCTGCATAGTGAGACCCTGTACCAAATACATAAATGAAAAAAAATTAGTATACAGTTGTACCATTACTGCCATGGTTTCCCTCTGCATTATTCAAAACAGAACATACATTGGCTATAGATAGGTAGATGGCTGGATAGAAAGAAAGAAAGAAAGAAAGAAAGAAAGAAAGAAAGAAAGACTGGCAGACAAACAGACAGAGTTAGAGAGATAATGTACACACATATGCACACAGTGTAGGTTGTAAGACTTATATCTGTGGATTCAACCAAGCATATATCAAAAAACATTTGGAAAAAATAATTTCTTTTATGCCGAACATATTTGTAGATTTTTATTTTTGACATTATTTCCTAAACAGGGCAAGTCCAAAGTCTGATGTTGGATGCTTGCAAGTTGAATTTAAAGACAGGCTGCTTACAAGTCATGATGAATCAGTGTTAAAGATAAAACTTGAGAGTCCGGCCAGATAGCTGAATGGATTAAAGTGCCTGTTTAGGCAAGTGAAGGAACCGGAGTTCGATCCCAGTGTGCTGTTCCAGCCCTGACCTGAGAAGTGTAAAGTAAAGGCGTGGTGGCATGTGCTTTTAATCCCAGCACATGGGAGGCTAAAAACAGGAGAATCACTCTAAATCCAATTTGTATAATGAGACCCTGTACTAAATACATTTTTTTTAAAAAAGATAAAGCTTGAAGTCAATATGCTGAATAAATGTCTCCTCTGCTGGAAAGGCCAGCCCTTTGTTTTATTCAGACCTTCACTTGATTAGATATGGCTTCCCTGTACCATGTAGGGCAAGCTGCTTTATTCAAAACCCACTATGTTAGCCAGGTGTGGTGACACATGCCTGTAATCCCAGCACTAGGGAGACTGAGGCAGGAGGATCAGTGTGAGTTCGAGACAAGCCTGGACTACAAAAGTGAGCTCAAGGCCAGCCTGAACTGCATAGCGAGACCCTGTCTCAAAAAGACCAAACAAACAAACAAACAAAAAACAAAAACCAAAACCAAAACAAAAACAAAAACAAAAAACCACTATGTTAAGCATAAATTTTATCCAAAATCATCCTCTTTGGCATTTATAGCGGTGTGACAAGTAATACATTCAGTACAAACTTTATGTCAAGCTTTAAAGGAAAATAATCTATCCAAAAGAAAGGAATTACTGAGATGAACAAACAAGAGATGGAATGGGGAAAGATATCTATGTATGTAGGCAGGATGGCTTGGACAAGCACATTGTGGATTCTGCTGGCCTGTGGAAAGGAGCAGTCAATGTTTATTTTTTTCTGTCTTCTTTTATTTTTATTTCTCTTTTTCTCTCTTCTTAATTTTTATGTTTTTCCAATTGTGTATGCATACATCTGGCCACTGAACAACGAAGTTGAAGACAGTACTATATAATACAGCAAATACTGCCAAATTCATATTAGTTTGTTTAATGAAATTCTGCATCATTTTTAATATTTTTATTAGTATTCTTTATTCCGTTTAAAAATTTAAAAAAATAAATACATAAATGTTGTTATTTTCCAGAACAAATGTATTTGGAAAATACTTTCTTGAGGCAGACCAATGGCAGTGAGGTAAATCTTCCAGTGAGCCACGCAAGCCTGAGATGAAAGAGCTGGCGCTCTGCAGCATCTCATGTTGCTAAGCTATCAGGATGGTAGGTTGGCTGTAGTAAATGTATTTTTGTCATATAGCATTTTCAAGCCATGATCCTTTTGTATGGACCGAACTCCACTGCAAGTTGAGGAGTATCTGCAGTTCCTCACTGCCTCTCACCTCCATTCCCGGCTCTTCAGTTTTCTTTCTCTCTTTCTTTCTCTTTCTTTCTTTCTTTCTTTCTTTCTTTCTTTCTTTCTTTCTTTCTTTCTTTCTTTCTTTCTTTCTTTCTTTCTTGTTTCAGAACCTTTATTTGTTTATTCACTCATTTTTATGGCCGCCTCAGCCTGCCCTGAGGGCAGGGCTGGCGCAGCATGTGGTGCCGGGGATGGAACCGAGTTCCCTGAAGCCGCCCAAGCTTTCCCAAGCAGGCGCTCTAGACCACTGAGCCATCCCGCCGAGCCCCTCTTCAGTTTTCTTATCTGGGATTAGGTTCTCTAATAAAGGACTGTCCCATAAACTGTCACCACTGGATTTGTTTTCTATGGTTCCATAACTAAGACACAGCTAAACAATATGAGCAAAACCATCATTTATTAAAAATAAATTTGTTTCCTAATGGTGAGTAATTCATTTGTGGTAGAATAGGAATTAGGTGGGTTCCTGGATATTAAATCTGTTCCGTTGATGACTCTTAGGCTTACTCCTTATACAGCAAATTTTAGTATCAGACAGACCAATTCTATCCACGTTATTACCCATCTTTGGTTCCCCAGCTGGCTTGAAAATAAAGATGATTGGCACTTTAACAGAAAAAAAGTTTTATATGCCACCCAGGTCTTCAGAAAGGCAAATCCAAAGATCTAAAGAAAAGCACGTTGCTTTCTGTTAAAGCTGGTGAAAAAAAATAGATTAGGTGGAGGAACATGATTAGACAAAGAGGAGTATGATTTCAGGATAGTGAATAGAGGGGAAATCAGCAAGTCTTGTGTGCCGATTCTTTTTTTGTCTGATATTCCTTCCCTCCAGATATCCAGTAGAACACTTGTCATAAGAAATGCTTTAGGGAAGAAGGGACAGCAAGGTCAAGAGAGTTGCCTTCCTATGATTTTTTATTAACTCTGGGTAGATAAATTCTAGTTTTTGTGATCCCACTTAAGAGAGATGAATTCTAACTGACCTGTTTCAGGGCAGTACCAGAGAGAAGGTAAAGTTAAGGAGACCTTCATATTTCTGTAGTTATGTTAATGTCCTTTAGTTGAAAATGCTCAGCAAGCTAGACAATCTGATTTTGAGGCTAGTCTCTGAGCTTCCTCTATTTTCAAAATGTTATTAATTTCCTTGTCAATGTATATTAATTGGAATGATAGTGTATCAATATCTGATCAAAGCAGATAATCAGTAAAGGCATATATTATATTCATATTAATATATATCATTAATATGTATAATGCTATCTATGTATATCTAGATTACATTTTAGGTCTCAAAAGCCAGGAATACTGCAGTAGTTATCAAGTTGCCGTAGTTCTAAAATGAGTTATCAGAACTTTGAGACATCCTTAAAAATAATGTAATTGGTACATTTCACATTACTGTATTAGCCATTTTTATCTTCATATAAAAACAAATCCTTTGTAAAGAATTTGAAGACTGCTACACATAGTTACAACTGTCACTGAAGGAGGACAAGAAGAAAATAAAACTAAAGAGAAAGAATTTAAAGAGAATACTTTGTGGTAGTAGATATTGGTCCTTTAGAGGTGGAGGTAGCATAAATAACAAGTCACCATCAGAAAGTGCAGAGAAGAAAAGAAAAAGTAATGTTGATTTAAATGGGTTATATATTTAATTGCTTGATCAATCTTATATACCTATATGTATTAATCTAAACTGATCTGATGATGAAAATAGGTAATATAACCATTGTTAAATTTAAACAATAAAAACATTAAATTTAAAAAAAAGAAAGTGCAGAGAAAAGAGCTATACCTGAAAATTGTAGTCAAGAACCCAAGGTAGAAGGTATTCATGGGAGAGTTATCAATAGTGCTAATATTATCCCTAGTTTCTGTGGAGTGATCAGGCCTACGATCTCCCAAACAGGTGGATGACAAAAGCTTAAATAAGTAAAATTATGTGAATTTAGGATTCCAAGAGGGTCAAAACCCTCTAAGAACTTGAGATTCTCTGGAGTATAAGACAAACATCTTCTGTGGGCTTCCGATACTTATTTAATTATCAGGACCAAGGCATAAAATATTGAAGAAATGCAAGAATCTCTCAAAGACTTCTCCAAGTCAGATATTATGGTAATTTAGAACTATACTATGTGGTTTGGGGTTTTACTAGGGGAATAATATAATACATGACATATTTTCGAAGATTATTTTATAATGAATCACCCAAAGAATCATACAAAGAATGCAGGAAATTCATCCACACACCGAAGACCAGAGAATCCAGCTGAGGGGCTGGATCCCAAACAATGTCCTGCATGAGTCCAGCTGATGACCTAGAGCCTGTAACAATGCCTCCCATGAGTCCAGCTGGAAGCCTAGAGTCCATGATAATTTTTCATGAAGTCCTGTTTTATGGATCTATGCCGGGAATGCCCAAAGGTCAGTTACAGAAGCTAAATAGTCTACGTCAGTGGGATGAAGGATGTTGGCTAGCAGAATGAGTGACCTACACTGGAGCCATGGAGACACACTCACAGGAAGAACCAGAGCTTCACTGAAAGATGCCACAACCATCCTTAGCAGCAGTAAGGTTCTAAGTTCCTCTGAGGATGAGAACAGTTTAGCTCCCATCAGGAAAGCCAATGTGACAAATTTCTCCAAGAGACTGAGCAGCGTACAATTTTCTCCTCTGGAGCCAGGAAACAATGCTAAAGGTGAGGACCAGAGCTCCTCAAAATGAACCACAGCCATCCCCAGTGATAATAATGTCCCAATCTCCTCCTCTGATGAGAACGACAAAGTTTATCAGGAAAGCCAGAATGACAAGTTCACCCAGAAGAACAGCCCAAGAGAACCAGAAGCTTCCAACAGCTGTAACAGTTTTTCCAAACTTTCCTTAACAGCTTCACAACAGCTTCTTCAGTTCCGCCTCTTAGGCTGCTGGCAACAATACTCAGGCAAGCCTCCTACACCCAGCACCCCACTAGTGCAGTTCAACTGGGTGTACTAAGTTGACCACCCATTGGCAATTCGCTACGTACAGGATCTCCAGGAAGGTCTCCAACCAGGAGTGAGATAACTGCAGTTATAGTACTTATCTAGTTAATTAAGGTTGGATCCAGCTGTCCTTAGCTGTGGCCTTGTCTTATCCTTTGCTTCACCAGCCACTACAGTTTTCAGTGTCTACACCTTTCTCTTAGAAACCACCCTGGAGAAGTTGGTGTGTGTGTGTGTGTGTGTGTGTGTGTGTGTGTGTGTGTGTGTGTGTGTGGTGTGTGTGTGTGTGTGTGTTTACCTTTTTCACTCCCAGAAACTCTCTTGTTATGAAAGAGTTCCAATAATTTTATTTTTCAAAATTTCTAATCACTTCAAACAAATGCCTAATAACAGTTGTTATTTAGCATCTCTAGTTATTATATGAACTTTGCTACATGTGCAAGCAATCCTAACTGCTCCCAAATACTTAGTGAATCATAGACTGTTTTGGAGAACATACTTTAAGGATAACCTTCTTCAATTATCATAACAATAGATTTATAGTAGTAATGTTAATAATTTATTTCATATAAATGGCCTTGCCTTTTAAAATTAAATCATCTTGCTCTAGTGTATGAAGGTATTCCTCAGAAGGTATATATCTATGTGTGAAAATTATTTGCTTTATTCTGATGTATACACTAGAGTTTAGGCTCTTTATAGTGTTTGAATGGCATGTAGAACTGAAGTACCAGTGACATTTTTTATAGTGTAGTTATTTTACCTTTGAGTAGCATAATTTAAAGATGAATTATGTTAGGTAAATATAACTTAAGTCATTGTTTGAAGTACTTCATGAGAGATACTAGATTGTTATTTGCACAGTTATTTTAATAGCCTGATCCACCCTTATTTTTGAATTTCAAAATATTCTTTTTCCAATTGAGTCTTTTTAAATCAACATGGAACACAATGAAAGGCTAACTGTGGAAACTTGATTTGGTATGGCCATTGATCTCTTTGACTTGGTGAGGAAAATAATGTTAATTAACTAACAACAACAGTACTAAATTGATATTATAAATCAGGATATCTTAGAATGTTATTGCCTGCCATAGAACTATTCCAACTTAATTTAGACTTTATGACTGTATCCAATTCAAACCTGTTAAGGGATATCTTTGGATTTTTTAGAGACTTTTTTTTTCTTTTGTCATTTTTGCCTTTAAATTCATGTGCGAGAACTATTATCTCAGACTGGGCATGGTGTCACACCTATAACCCCAGTGATGGGGAAGCTGAAAACAGGAGGATCACTACAAGTCCAAGCTGCATAGTGTGTCCCTGTACCAAATACATGTTTTAAAAAAGGACTAATATCTTGGCTTAGGCTTCTGTGAAGGAATATGTGAAGTCCAGAACTACTGCCTTCAAAATCAATCATCAAAGTGATGGACTTTGTAACTGTTAGGTCTGTCATGGGTCAGGGTTGCCTCCCTGAGTGATGGTGCTCCTGGAGTGTTGACACCATGCCAATTCTGCCTCTCTTCCTTTTGAACTTTTTCTCATGGAAGAGTAACAAGCAATTCCTTTTTAGTAATTTTTAAAGTGACCAAATAAAATAAAAACAATACAGAATTTCAAAACAACACAATAGGAAATTAACAAGAGTTATTACATTGCACATTGAAATAGCCCTTGAAATGATTCCACTTACTTTCCAATCCTCCAGAGTCTGAAAGATTCACTTCCTAGAGAAAATCTTGGTAAACATATTCCAACATTTCAATACAGATAAAACTTGAGAAACGTTTTATTTTGTTTCTTTTTTTAAATGTTTTTTTATTTTATTTATTATTCTTTTCTTATTTCAGAACCCTTGTTTGCTTATTCACTCATTTTCATGGCCAGCTCAGCCCGCCCCGAGGGCAGGGCTGGTGCAGTATGTGGTGCCAGGGATCGAACCGCGGTCCCTGAAGCCACCCAAGCTTCCCCAAGCAGGCGCTTTAGACCACTGAGCCATCCCGCCAGGCCCTTTATTTTGTTTCTTATAGTCAATTTTCTGTTGTTGAGATCAGGTAAAAATTATCTTTCATAGGGGCTGGGGAGATACCTCTGTGGCACAAGTGCCTACCTGGCAAGTGCAAAGTCATGAGTTTGAACCCCAGTCCCACAAAAAAAAAAAAAAAAATCTTTCAGTTGGGCTGCTAAGTAGCTCAATGGTAATTAGAGTGGGTACAGGTATCCATCTGTAGTAAGAGAGCCAGTCTGAGGTACCTTCAGCCATGGTGAACATCAGGGAGTAACTGGAAAATAGTAGCACTGGTAATAAAATTGAGGACATTGTTAAATCCAGAAGACATTTTATAATTTATAACTTTCCAGTGTTATAAAAGAGAGAGAAAACAGAAGTCTCTTAAATTTAACCATGGCTTTAACATAGTACATTTGTTGGTTATGAATCAATCTGTAGGCTTATTAGCAAATTAAAGGCTCTCCATAGGCATTATTATTAGTATTTTATTTATTTATTTATTTATTTATTTATTTATTTATTTATTTGCGTGACCAGGGTTCAAACTCATGACCTTGCACTTGCCAGTCAAGCACTTGTGCCACAGAGCTATCTCCCCAGCCCCTATTACTAATATTTTAAAGGTAAATTTTTATTTATTTTTCACCAAACTTGAAAACATTTTTCTGACAGATTTGTCTTTTTCTGTCAGATTGTAAACACCCTACTTTATGTAGATAATCATATTTAATGTTTCCATCAAACAACTCCACAGTTGCTGTTTCTGTCTCATCTCAACAATAAGAAAACCTAGGAATGGAAAAATTACTAACTTGCCTAAGATCCATAAGATGTAAAGCACTGATTTATGCTTAAACTGTATCAAGCTCTTTCCATTAATCCTGAAAGCAATACTGGTGTGCATGGCTGAATTGTGCCTTGAGTGTTAAATGTTTCACTATTATTAATAGATTGGAATCTTAATTGAATGCCATCCCTAATGCATATCTTTTAATTATTCATTAAAATGACCTTTAATATTTAAAATATATGCTGAAATTTCATAATTATCTTATAATAAATTGTTACAGCAAACTGTTGCTGATTGATTGATAAAACACCTTCAACCCATGCTTTTGTTTTAATGACCGTGGGTTGACTCTTTTCCCCCTCATTAGTATTGGGATGAGAAATAGTAAATAATGTACAATGAAATAAGTTGGCCATTTAGTCACTGTATATTTTGCTAAAATATTATCATTATGTCATTTAGGTTTGTTCTATGATACTGAGATTTTTAGTGATTGCAGACTCTTTTAAAAAAGAAGATTCCAAATTGAGTTCTAAAAGAAATACTGTGAAACAATGAACAATTTTAAAATAATGAATGGGACTTCTGTTTCAATGTGACTTCCTACTTGAAAACAGAAGTTAAAGATGCATATTATTTTTAATGTTTTGCATTAAATTGTCCAGCCATACTTATCTTCGAGGAGAATAACGGTAGTATCTGCTGTACTGCCCATGGTTCACATAACTAATTAGCATGGCTTAAATGAATTCTAGTGACTGTGTCTCCCTTCTCTAGCAGCTGACATGCAGTCTTTCTTAGCCATAGAGAGGGCCTTCTCATCCACCACTGTTGTCAAGAAGCATACATAATAACTATGCCACATTTTGACACAAGAATTTACTTAGTGGTATTTGTATACTGACATTGACAGACTATGTGAGGACACTTCATGAGCAGCAATGCCAGCCGCGTGGAATGCAAAAAGGGACATTCACTGGACTCAGAGCTTCAGTGGAGATGTGACTTTTCTTTCCTATCATCTATT
>PVJA010014577.1:0-47127 GCA_004027025.1 Myocastor coypus | reverse complement strand
TTTTTTTTTTTTTTTTTAATTATTTATTTTATTTTATTCTTGTTTCAGAACTTTTGTTTGTTTGTTTATTTTTATGGCCAGTTCAGCCTGCTGTAAGGGCAGGGCTGGCGCAGCATGTGGTGCCGGGGATCGAACCGCAGTCCCTGAAGCTGCCCAAGCTTTCCCAAACAGGCGCTTTAGACCACTGAGCCATCCCGCTGGGCCCCTTTTTTTTTTTTTTTTTAATAAGAAAATTGCTACCTGTTTTTAAGAAGCCTTTCATTTGATGACAGCTAAGCACAAAACTGTCTTCTAGATCTTAATTGCAGTATTCTCATGGATTTATTCTTCTGTATATACTTTCAGTCTTCTGAGTAGCTAGTTGAATCTGTTTTATAGAATGTAGTTATTTCCTTTGTTAGGTATTTGTTATGCTTTCTGTCTAGTTGTCCCCCCAAAGCCTCATGCAGTCATGGGGCAGGGACTTCTATAGATTGACATTTGACTCATGAGTCACTGGGATTTTTTTTTTTTCTTGTTTCAGAAGTTTTGTTTGTTTATTTATTTTTTTATGGCCGGCTCAGCCTGCCCTCAGGGCAGGGCTGGTGCAACATGTGCTGGGGATCGAACCACGATCCCTGCAGCCGCCCAAGCTTTCCTAAGCAGGAAAGCTTCAGACCACTGAGCCATCCTGCCAGGCCCCTAGAATTAATGTATTTTAGTACTGATCTAGAATTTGAGACTTGATCCATGATCCCTGGGGTTATGTGTTTTAAGTACTTCTGGGATTATGGGTGTAGCCTAAGGCCCATACTCTGAGGTGGAGAGCCTGAATGTAATATAAAGAGAGACAGACTGCACTGTTGCTCTGCTGCCCTGTTTGGTTGGCTGCCTCTGTCACCATTTTGTTGCTGTTCTGCTGCCATGAAATGGATGCTCTCTGCCCTGTTCCACTTAGCCTTGAGCCAGCCAAATATGAACTGAAACCTCCAGTAACTGTGAGCTAATAAACCTTTCCTTCCTTCATTTTGAATGTCAGGTATTTGTCCCAGCAATAAGTAAAAAGTAACTAAGACAGTATTCATAATTTCCATTCTCTTCCTAAGATCCTTTATCCTACAGTTTCACTAGCCTGAGATATAACTCAGTGGTACAGTACCTTCCTGGCAAAGCACAAGGTTCTGAGTTTGATTTCTGGTACCAAAAAAAAGTCTTTGGGTTCATTAACCATGTCCTTCCTTATGGTAATTATCTCTTAGTTATCTGTTTAATTATTTTCTGATTTCTTTAAGAGACTCATTTATCTACTTGGTTACTTATACCACTACCATTTTAGAAACTTCAGCTAGAGCCAGGCGTGGTGGCACACCCCTGTAATCCCAGCACTTGGGAGGTTGAGGCAGGAGGATTGGTGCCTGTTTAAGACCAACCTGGACTACAAAAGTGAGCTCAAGGCCAGCCTGAACTGCATAGCGAGACCCTGTCTCCAAAAGACAAAAAAAAAAAAAAAAAAAGAAGAAGAAGAAGAAAGAAAAGGAAAAGAAACTTCATCTGGGTGGCTTTTGATTTCTTCTACCTCAGTGCCCCCTGGATTTGCTTGGGGCGAACCGGAACTTTGGGGATTATATCTTTTTTTTTTTTCAGGACTGGGGATCGAACTCATGACCTTACATTGGCCAGGCAGGCACTTGTGCCATGGAGCTATTTCCCCAACCCTCATCTTCTGTTTCTTAAATTCATTTTCTTTTCTTTTTTTTTTTTTTTTTAGTTTCTTCTTTTGTTTTTTTTTTTTTAATATATTTAGGGCAGGGTCTACAGGGTCTCACTACATAGATCGGACTTGTAATGATCCTCCTGTTTTCAGTCTCACAAGTGCTGGGATCACAGGTGTGCACCACCACATCCAGTCTTAAATTTTTTGCTGAGTTGTTGCTTACAAATTGCTTATGGTAGATAACTTTATTACTAGTATCAAAACCTCTTTAGAACATGAATAATTTTAAGAAATGTCTTCCAGGTGTAGCTGGCTTTTGGCTTGATTCTGTCCCAAGATCTTTTCTGTTCAGTTTATTAGAAATGACAGGTTGCTGCTTGTTTGGCCTAGCACCCAGTTCTTTGGTACTGGACTATGCTATTATTTATGGCCCCAGACAACCTCAGTATTGACATACAAGAACAACAATTAATCACAACAACTATGTCAGTAATAACAATAGCATCAAATACAAAGACATCTGAGATAAGTCAAGTTTATATACAGTCAATATTCAATCAGTAGAACAATTTTACCCTCAGGAAAGAAAACATAAAAAGGATAAGGGGGAAAGACCCGAGAAAAATAGAAAAAGAAAGCAAGGCTGTCCTTCTGCCATAGCAACCATTGAAAAACAGTAGTCATGCCCTATGCTATCCCTTGGCCATGGGCCTCAACAAGGGCCACAAGGTGAATAAGAATGTGAGCAAACCAAGGCACAGCTGCTGACGTGGACACCTCACCCAACACACCAAGTTTGTGTAGGATGTGATCCAGGAGGTATGCAGCTTCACCCACTACGAGTGGTGTGCCATAGAGCTGCTCAAGGTCTCCAAAAACAAACTCGCCCTCAAGTTCATCATCAAAAGGGTAGGGATGCACATTTTGGCCAAGAGGAAGTGTGAGGAGCTGAGCAACGTGCTGACCACCATGAGGAAGGCAGCTGCCAAGAAGGACTTAGGCCTTCTGGAATAAAGCTTTGCAGAAAGTTTAAAAAAGAAAAGCAAGGCTGAAGGATAGACGATGATTGTCCAGTTTGGCAGAAATTAGTAAAGAAAACAAGAGGGAAAGAAAAAAGGAAAAAACAAGAACAAAACAAAACCTAAAAACAATGTTCATGCTCATGAAAAACCCAAGAAAAAAAGTAAACAAAAAGAGACCAATTACTCTACAATTTCAAGTGTGTGACTATCTTCTCAGGTCTACAGTTTCATGGTTTTGTGCAATTCAGGGCCTGTCTCTGCTGTAACTGGTAGACAAGTGAGGTAGACAGAGCCCATTTTCATGCTGGATGATCCCAGCAAGCCTGCAGTAGGACTAAGGTGGGGTCCTGATTCTGGTAGTTTTAACTCCACAGAAGTTCAGGCTGATCCTGGCCTCTGGTTGTAGGCTTAAGGTCCCAAGTTGTTCAGCCTACAACCTTCTGAATGTCTTGCTGGCCTTGACACTGGCTCCCTGACCCTGGATGTCTCCCATGCTCCCAGGCACTGTGGCATTTGAACATTGGAAGCCCTGAGATAAGCCAATCCATGGCTGTTCAAGCCTCATCTTCAGTTAGCCCCTCCCTACAATGGTGTTCGGTCCAGCACTTTCTGCAAGGGATGTGGCAGACACTTGGACTGGAGTCACTTACTAGCTATTGTATTGCATGGCATCCACTGCTCTGTTTCATTAGTGTGTTTCCCTGGAGTCCTCTGCAGTCACGCACCTCCACTATGTAGGTTGGTTCCTGCTCTTATGCTGGAAGCCCGGAACCCAAGACAAACACAAATTGCCACCTCCTTTTTCTGCATTGTGGTCTGTCTCTTCACTCTCTTCATATCTTCCTTGGGTCCCAGGAATCCTCTTCCCTCTTTCTCTTCCCCAAGTAGTTATTTTCCAGTATTTGGATTCCAAATCTCAGAGATTGATTTATTGCTATTTACTGCTCCACCGTTTTCCTGGAAGTCCTATTTTTGGATTCTGTTATGTTTGATTACTTTATATGTTTGTCCTTTCCCCATACCACAGTTTTCACTATTTTAGGTTTACACTGTTGCTAAATTTTAGTATTAGATCCTCCAATTTTGTTCTCTTTTTAAAAATTGTCTTGGCTCTTCTTGATTCTTTGTCTTTCTTTATAAATTTTAGAATCGGTTTGGCAAACTGCTGGGATTTTAATCGGCATTGCATTGAATCTCTGGGTCAATTTTTGGAAACCCACCCTCTTAACAGAATTGAGTCTAGATTCATCAACATATATCTCTGTATTTGTTTAGGGAATAAATTTAGACTTATAAATTTAGGTGTTTAATTTTTCTCAGCCTGCATAGGTTTTTGGGTTTTGGGTTTTGTTTTTATTTTTATTTTATTATTATTATTATATTTTTATTTTGTCTTTTTGAGACAGAGTCTTGCTGTGCAGTTCAGGCTGGTCTTGAGCTCATTTTTTGTAGCCCAGGCTGGTCTTGAACTTGCACCAATCTCTTTTGCTTCTGGGATTACAGGTTACGTAGGGTTTTTTTTTTTTTTTTTAAGATTTATTTATTTATTGTTTCACAACCTTTGCTTGTTTATTCACTCATTTTTATGGCCAGCTCAGCCCACCCTGAGGGCAGGGCTGGCACAGCATGTGGTGCCCGGGATCAAACCGCGGTCTCTGAAGCCACCCAAGCTTTCCCAAGCAGGCGCTTTAGACCACTGAGCCATTCTGCCGGGCCCTACGTAGGTTATTAACTGTCTTCTCTCATTCTTGAATTGATAATTTGTGCCTCCTTTTGTTTTCCTAGATAGTCCAACTGGAGATGTATTACACATTTTTTTCAAAGAATCAGCCTTGGATTCCTTGATTTTTTTTTCTTTCTGTTATTTTTTCATTTATTTCTTCTCTCTGCATTATTTAATTCTGTGTGAGTTACTTTCCTGTCATTGCTAAGACAAATACCTGACACCCAAAATGAAGGAAAGAAAGGTTTATTTAGCTCACAGTTACTCAGGGTTTCAGTCCAGACTCAGCTGTCTCCAAGGATATCTATTCATGGTGGCAGCAGAGAGCAGTGGGAGGAGTGACAGCAACAATGGCAATAAGGAGAAAGTCTCCCTTAAATTACATTCAGGCTATCCCCCTGGACTGAGGAAGGTATACACACCCATAATTCCAGCAGTACTAAGACCCATAATCCCAGCCTTAGATAACCCTTAGTCCCAGTGGATCATGAGTTAATCATAAACTCTAGAAGTCCCCACCTCATGACTGCATGAGTCTTTGGGGGGGAAAACTGGACACAAACCATAATAACTTTGCTTTGTTTGCTTGAGATTTAATTTGCCTTTTGCTTTTTCTGTTTTCTTAAAGTGAAAGTAACCACTGATTGAGATCTTTCTTCTTTGCCATAGCATTTTAATGCTATGAAATTAGCTCTGAGTTTAGCCACATCCCACGAATTTTGGGGGGGGTTTGTTTTGGTTTGGTTTGTTTGTTTTTTTGTTTGTTTGATTTTTGTTTACTTTGTCTTTTTTGAGATAGGGTCTCACTATGCAGTTCAGGTTGGCTTTGAACTCATTTTTGTAGCCTAGGCTGGTCTCAAACTCACACCAATCCTCCTGCCTCAGCCTCCCAAGTGCTGGGATTATAGGCATGTGTCACCACACCCAGCTGTGCAATGTTTGATACACTATTATTTCCATTCACTGATTCATTGAATATTTCATGTCATTCAGGACATTTTCTAATTTATCTTGTGATTTCTTCCTGGCTGTGGAGTACTTAAAAGTTTGTTCATTAATTTTAAGATAGGGGCTCAGGAGATAGCTCAGTAGAATAAGCACTTGCCTGGCAAGTGCAAGTGCCTGAGTTCAATCCATGGTTCTGCAAATAAATAAATTTTAAGATAGCTAATATTCCAGATACCTTTCTGTTGCTGATTTCAAGTTTAATTTCCTTGTCAGAGAGCATATTTATTGTAATCCTATTAAGATTGTTGCAGCTTGTTTTATGGTTCAGCTGATGACTTTTCATGAATTTTCCATTCACTTGATGAAAATATGTATCAATTGATCGTGTTATTATTTTTTTTTAATTTGTATATTTTGTACAGGGTCTCACTACACAGCTCAGACTTGTAGTGATCCTCTTGTTTTCAGCCTCCCTAGCCCTGGGATTATAGTTGTGAGCCACCATACCTATCCAACACACCCAGACTTGTGGTAGTAGGCTCAGCACGGTCAGGGGCAGGGCCTGCGTGGCATGCAATACCAGGGATTGAACCCAGTCCCTGCACTTGTCTAAGCAGGAGCTTAGTCTGATGAGCTATCTCACCAGCCCTTGACAGTATTATTACCTGTCATTCTAACACTTGAGAAACTGAGGTAGAAGGATCACAAATTCAAGAACAGCTTTTACTACATAGTGAGAGCCTTAGAAATAAATGTCTGTTAACACCTTTGGAGATGACCTGTTTGTGCATAATAGTAGGAATGCACATTGTTCCTCTAAGTTGCTCAGTAGTTAGGTGGCCCAGTACCATTTTTGTGATGACCAACAACCTCTCCTTAACATGTTCCTACTGCCTTAAACCACCAATAATACATACATGGCTTTTCAGGCAGCTTGTAGCACTGGTGTTACAAGTTGATCTAACCACTTTTCCTAAGAAAATTATAAAAAGTCATCTTATAGGACAGTCATGCATGTACTCACCAGTGGCTAAAGCCATCCCATAACAAGATGTACACATTATAGCTTTTGTCCTGAAGGTGTTCAATAAATCTCCCACTGAGCCTGGAAAATTTGTGTTTCTTTTTTTTTAAAGGTATTTTTTTAAAGAATTTTTATTTTATTTTATTTTATTTTTTTTCTTGTTTCAGAACTTTTGTTTATTTATTTATTTATTTTCATGGTCAGCTCAGCCTGCCCTGATGGCAGGCCTGGCGCAGCATGTGGTACCTGGGATCAAAACGCGGTCCCTGCAGCCACCTCCTAAGCAGGCGCTTTAGACTGCTGAGCCATCCCACCAGGCCCCAAGATTTGTGTTTCTACAGTTTTTAGTTTAGTAAGACATTTTACTGTGGAACAAAGTTGTCTGCAGGAAGCATTAACTGTACTTTTGTCCCTTTCTCCTGACATTGCTCTTCAGTGAAGGATTACCAGCTGGTCCAGAAGGGGGGAACACAAGAAAGCAGTGACTCTCGGGCCCAGCTTAGCCAGTACTCCCAGCACTTTGCCTGCATTGCCAGTCATCTTCTGCAAACCAGCATGGACAGCCATTGTCCTGAGGCAGTGGAAGCAACTTGGGTTCTGTCCCTGGCCCTCAAAGGTTTATATAAAACACTAAAGGTAATGTGGAGCCTCTTCTGCTTGGTAGTAAATTTAGCTGTAATTTGCTATCTGCAGGAGATTAACAAGGGAGAAATTCCATCTGATTTTAGTGAATGCTTAGCCATATCTTGGTTATTTTTAGAAACATTTGGGTCTCATATAAAGATATTGTTGAGGAAGAAATAGAACTTTCCCAATATTTGATTTTCTCTTTTTTAACACTGTCATAGATTCAGGTCCTATGACTTCAAAATATTGACTTGACAGGTGAGAAGAAAAGTGGACTAAAAATTCCATATATCCTTGAATGGCAGCTCTTCTGGTTCATCATAAGCTATAGATGGAAGAATAAAGGGGACTAATATCCTGTGGGACCTTAACATAGGTTTGACAATAGACAAGTTAAAGAGCTCCACAGTATTTGGCATGCAGATGAGGTGTTCTGACCGGCAAAGACTTTTTCCAGTACCTGATGGAAAAGAGGCTCTTTCCAGAAGACACAGTTTAGCTCAGCAGGAGGATCTTCTTCCCAACAGAGCTGTCCAGGACAGGAAACCTCAGTGGAAATTTGTGTCCTTTACTCTGAAGAGTTTGATTACATACTGGTGGGGAGATTGGACTAAGTACCATTACATCTCTAGACTACCCCAAACAGTTTATATTTACAAGACTGAGCCCTCTTATCTGCTTTTTTTTTTTTAAGGAGAGTGTTGAGATGGGGTTTTCCTATGTATATAGTGAAGGTTGGCCTTAAACTCACTGTGTAGCTGTGGCTGGCCTCATACTCACCATGATCCTCCTGCCTCAGCCTCTGGAGTGTTAGGATTACTGGTGTGAACTACCACCCTCAGCCTACTGGTGGTTTTGTTCTCAGCATTTATCACAACGAGCAATTCAAATTATTGTTCACATTGTATGTAGTAGGCAGGGAGAAATAAATTCCCTAAGGGCAAAAATATTTGAATCCTTTATTCAGTAAATATTTATTGAGCACAAGAGCCAAGTGGAACTGAGGATGTAGTAGTGAACTAGAAAGAAGACCCCACTAGCATGGAGCCTCCAGTCTGACTAGCCAAAGACAATAGGGAGCATGCAGGAAAGACTCCCATGAGTCAGAGAAAACCTTTCTGAAAAGCTGAAACTTGCAATGATAGATTAAGAGGTCACCCTGGAAAAACTGGGAAAAGAGTAGCAAGCTCCAGGTTTTGAGGTGGAAAAGGGTCAGAAGGCATTGAGCAAAAAGAACCTTTAGGGCCTTTGGATAGTGAGCCAGAGGGGATAAGGCTGGAGAAGCAGAGCGACAGCTTTACTGGGCCTTGTCAGCCAAGCCAAGGGACCTGGGTTTTAGCCTTAGGTGCATTGGAAAGATTTTGGAAGGGGAATGATATAAAGTAAGCATGAGAAATGTTGACTTAAAGAATTAAAGACCGAATGAGCAGGTGGTGGGTATGGGTAAGGGTCAGAGTTGCATTAATGACTGGAATTTTCGCTAGACATCAACTTGGTCTTCTGGCTGAAACTGGATGCTGAGAAAATCTTGCTCACCTCCAGCAAAGCTCTGCCTTTTTCAGTCAGACAGCCACATATCACTCTTTTTCTGCTTGCAGGCTCATGGTTTTGAAGAAACTCAAGCAACCTTCCTCCAGACTGATCTGCTGAAGCTGCTTGTGAAAAAGTGCAGCAAAGGGACAGGCTTCAGTAAAACGTGGCTCCTCCGGGACCTGGAGGTAAGGGACACAAATGGCTTCCCCTATGGCTGCCTGAGAGCTAGAGGTTAGCTCATTCCATCTGGTTCTATCCTGTGCACTTGTATTCTGTACAGTATTTATTTATTTATTTAGGTCTTTTTGAGACAGGGTCTCACTATGCAGTTCAGGCTGGTCTTGAGCTCACTTTTGAGTTCATTCCCTGGTTCCCCCCGCCCCCAAAAAAAGCTGTACCTCGCTTCTGTCTTGCCTTTTAGAGCTAAGGGACTGTGACACTTATCTTCCTCTGTTAGGGAGAATGAATTTGATGTTTGTGATGTTTGTTCAAAGAACATTGGAAGAGAAATACTTTATGGATGTACATAGTTGGATATTTTATCATGGTAATGAAGTGTGCCCTTGAATTATTTCCCTTTAAAGTTCCTTCAAGCTAAAATCAGCTTCTTTTTTTTTTTTTTGTGGGACCAGGGTTCGAACTCACGACCTTGCAGTTGCCCAGCAGGCACTTGTGCCTCGGAGCTATCTCCCCAGCCCCTTAAAATCAGATTCTAAATTTGTCCTCACATATGTTTGTCTTATGCAGGCTCTCAGTTGGTAATTTTAGTTTTCTTGCTATTTCCCAAGGCCTTAGATCCTTCTCAGTGGACTTCCTGTGGTTCCCTTCAGGCTTCTTGGGCCAAGTACCTGCTTCAGGTGCAGAAGAGGCTGCTGCAAGGGTGTTGATGCTTCCAGCCTTGGCTACACAGAGGCCTGGCTCAAGAAAACAGCCTTAAGCCATGGGAGGACTTGCTAGTATAAGGAAAGCCTGCTAAAACATATTATAGGGACTATGAGAGCATAGGGTATTTATATTAGAAAATATAAAAACAAAAACTCCAGCTTTTACCTCAAAACACAACCACCATTAGCATTTTGTGTCTTTCTTTTTCTTTTTTCTTTGTACTTCTTTTCTTCTTTCTTATTTTCCTCCTCTTCTTCTCCACCCCTTCCTGCTCTTTTCAGTCCTGGGGTTTGAACCCATGCCCTTCATATTGAGCTACATCCCCAGCCCTTTTTTATTCATCTTGAGACTGGGCCTGGCCATATTGCTGTGGCTGAACTTGAACTTGCAATCCTCCTACTTCAGCCTCCCACAATGCTAGGATTATGGGAATGCACTGTCACACCTGGATCCTTCTGATCTTTTCCTCTGCATCTATAATATATATACATATGTAATATTCAAATAAACCAAAAGTCATATGCTAAGTATTGTTCTCAGTTTTTATGTAGGTTTCATAACTGCCATTTTTGGTGGCCATATATGATGTGAGAAGGTACTTTGGTTGGGCATGGCCCACACCTTTAATCACAGCGCTCACAAGGCTGAGGCAGGATGATCACTATGAGTTTGAGGCCAGCCTGTACTATGTAGTGAGTTCAGGGTCAGCTTGAACTATATATTGAGACCCTGTCTCCAAAAAAAGGAGTGCTGGGCATTGTGATGCATAACTGTAGTCCCAGCACTTGGGAGGCTGAGACAGGAGGATCAGTGTGAATTCGAGACTATCCTGGACTACAAAAGTGAGTTAAAGGCCAGCCTAAACTGCATAGTGAGACTCTGTCTCAAAAAAACAAAGCAAAGCAAAAAAAAAAAAAAGGTGCTTTGCAGTTTTTTGTCCTTAATACTTCAGTAGAATGATTCTTATATACTCTACATTATTCCTAAAAGATGAATTATTGGTTCAAATGGTATGAATATTTTTGTAAATCTACATTTCAGAAAAACAAATTCTAAGGGAGGATACTGTGATAGAAAAGTTGATGGTCATAAGACCTCCCATAGTTTCTATTAGCATTTTAATTGCAAGTACAGTTAAGCATGCCTTTATAATAAAAATATAAACATGTATTTATATATATAATATATATATATATATATAATTTATATATATATAATAAATATAATACTTTTTTTTCCTTTTTGTGTGTGTGTGGTACTGGGGATTGAATATGGAGCCTTCACCCTTATCTACATTCCCAGCTCTTTGTATTTTGAGATGGGATTTCACTAAGTTGATAAGTTGCCCAGGCTGACCTTATTAATCCTCCTGCTTCAGCCTCCCAGAATTCTGGGGTTACAAGTGTGCACCACCAGGCCCAGCTAATTTTGTATTCTTTATATTATATAAGTTATGATGCATTTAAATGTTAGGTCAGCTGGAGATATAGCTCAGCAACACAAGTGCCTGCGTGGCAAGCACAAGGTCCTGAGTTCAGTTCCTGGTACAGTAAATAAATAAATGTTAGGTCAAATATTTTCTGCCCCTATGTGGTTAAAGAACTGTGCCATCTTCTCACCCCCTGAATGCTCACCTCCCTGCCTCCTGGTTGCCTTTCTGTATAGATTCTGTCCATTATGCTGTATTCCACAAAGAAAGAAATCAACACCCTGGTTGAGCACGGAGACCTCGAGCTGGATGAGCAAGAGGAAGAGGTTGAGCAGCCATTCAGCAGCCCTGTGGAACCAGAGCAGAGAAAACTAGACCCTCTTGAAGGCTTGGATGAGCGCACCAGAGTGTACTTCTTGGTATGTTCTTGGGTTACAGAGAGGATGGGGCATGGCTTCAAAGGAGTGGTTTCTCTTTGGCTTGAGCTGTGTTTCAGCCGAAGGATGAAAATCCTAAGAATCCACATCCTAAAGACTTCAGTGTGGTTGTGCAGAATTAATGCAAAAGAATGGAAAAGCCCAGTAGTTTTTAATTTTTTTGGATCATGGACCTAAAAGCTTTCAGTCCTGTTTCCCAGAAAATATGTATTCAAGTATCCATATAAATTCCTGCATGTAATTTCCAGAGTTTACTAAGGACCTAAACCCCAGCCATAAACTTTCAAATGGTAGTCTCTCTTCCTAGTTTGTCAGAAAATATTCTCTTACTGCCAGCATGGTGGGATTATACCTATAATCCCAGTACTCTGGAGCCTGATGTAACAGGATCATTCTTTGTTCGAGGTAGCCTGTGTTACATGGTGAGTACAAGACCATAGTGAACTACATAGCAAGGTCTTGTCTTAAAACCAAAAAGGAAGGAGGAAAGGAAGGTAGGTAGGTTGATTGGTTCTCTTACTTTGTCCAAATATCTTTTCTTGTTTGGAATGCTGTGAAATGGTAGGGTTTGGGTTTCCAAGTGTCTAATTATATAAAAAGAAAACAAACTTATGTTGGGTTGGATATCAGAGAAACAAGTAGTGTTTAAAAATCTCACAAGAAGGTACAGGGCTGAAATTTGTGCCAGATGTTCAGTTTGAATGTAAGACAGCTACCGAGATGCCAGCGGGGAATACAGTGTGGTGAATAAGTAATGACTAAAATTATAATTCTTGGCATAGAATTTCCTTGATGCTTCAGTGTTTCATAACTCCTTGGAACTTACATTGTAATGCAGATATTATAGTTTACGTCTTAGCGTTTATAATTTTATATTTTTTAAAAAAATTAAATGTATTTATTTGTTACAGGGTCTCACTATGCAGCTCAGACTCATAGTATTCCTGCTGTCCAGCCTCCCCAGCGCTGGGATTACAGACAGGTTCCACCACCACCAATTTCAGTGGTTAGCACTGTGCTCCTGAGGTTCAGGGACTAGCACAGCATGTGGTACCGGGATCAGACTCCGTTCCTTAGGCACTTGGACCACCAAGCTATCTCTCCAGCCCCTGTATGCTTTTTTTTTAAAAAGTACTCATTATGTTCTTTAGTTATAGCCTGTGGTACATTTTGAAACAGCATTTTAGCAGTTTTGGGTTTAGATTATCAATAATGTTTAAAGCATTTTTAATTGTTTCTCTTCTACATCCTCATATGCTTGCAGATGGCTCATGATGCCCTCAATGCCCCTCTGCACATTCTCCGGGCCATATATGAACTGCAGAGGAAAAAGACAGACTCTTTCTTCCTGGAAGTTCAGAAAAGGTGAGAGAGAGGCAGAGAAGTGCACGAAAGCCTGTGTGAGTGCAAATGAGGGTGGAGCAGGTACCTGCCCCCAGTGGGATCTGGGGAGACTCAGCAGGCCCCACTGCGGGTGAGTTTGTAGCTTCTGAGAATCCATAGGACAGGTGCCTACCACATGGACCACCTCTGTAGTGGCAGCAGGTTCCTGTGAAGATGTACAATGTTAGACTCAGTTTATATGGACAGATACCATCAGGCCTCTTTTGCGTTCCTAGGGAGCAAGCAATGCGGCATAGGCACCTCTGCCTGAGAGAGTTTTTTTATTTTTATCACCAGTGAGAATTATTTATGTTCTGGGGTTTTTTTTCCCTCAAGATTGATTATATAATTAGCAGTAGTCTCTCCTCTTAGCTAAGAAGTTCAGAGCTATTCTTGGGCTCAGCTCTTCAATTTTTGTAGAATTTTATGTATCTATAGTCTGATCCATACCCTTATCTCCTAGTTTTGACTGTTTTTTTTTTTTTTAATGACAGTATCTTTGTACAGTTCAGACTATCACTGAATTCACTTTGTAGGCCAGGTTGGCCTTGAAGTCTCAATGATCTTCCTGTCTCAGCCTCCTAAGTGATGGATTATGAATGTGAGCCACCACACATGGCTTTCATATTTTCTCTCTCTCTGGTTTGTGTTTTTTTTTTTTTTCAAGTGGGAACAATGTTAGGAATGACACGAGTGCCCTGCATGTTTGGCAAGCATGGTGCCACTAAGTCATACTCCTAGCTCTTTGGTTTCTAAATTTATAGTAATTCTAATTTAATTTTTATTTTATTCACTTTCCTATTTTATATGTTTCTTACATACTGCCACAAATCCTCTGTGAGGCACGTGCTATAGAATAGATTGTCAGGCCAGGGAAATAGCTCAGTGTTCTAAGTGCTTGCCTGGCAAGCACAAGCACACAGGTTCATTCCCTGGTACCACATGCCATGTTGGCTGCACACCATGCTGACCACTGAAACTGGGCATGATGGCACATGCCTATAACCCCAGCCCTGGGGAGGCTGAGACAGGAGGATCACTAGTGAGACCCTGTACCAAATAAATCTTTAAAAAAGATTGTCAGGGTACAATCTAAGTGCTGTAGCAAAAAAAGGCAGGACATCCACAGACAAAGAAGACAGAGTGTGTTTCCTACTCACAACAATCCAGAGGAGGCAAGGAGCTCTGCTCCCCAATGACCTGGTAACAGATCCTCGGCGTATTGTTCCAGTCTGTGTAGTCACAGTTAGCTCACCCTCACAGGTGCCAGCCCAGAGGAAAGATGAGAAGCAGAGAAAGGAACATATCCTTAGCATAGCTGTTTGAAGGTGGGCTCTGGAAATGGCACATACCTTACCTACCATTGGCAAGAACCTCTTTACTGTGCTAGGGACGAGAAAGCCATGTCTCCAGCAGAGTGAGTATATCACTGTGAGAACTCATGGAACCTTATTTCTAAAATAGAAGGAGGCAGGTACAGGAGCATGTGCCTGTAGTCCCAGCTTCTTGGACAACCTAAGCAAGAGTATTACAAGTTCGAGACCGGCATGATAACTTAGCGAGACCCTGTGTCAGAATTGTAAAAGGGCCTGGCCGTGTAGGTCAGCACTGAAATGCTTACCTAGCACATGTAAGGCCCTGAGTTGCATCTCCAGTACTGAAAAAAATGGGTAAATGAGTGGCTCCTGGGAGATGGGTTGTATCTTCTACCACAAGGGTATACCTGAATATCTGCAAGCATGGATGAAACCAAGCTGTGGATCCAGTTTGCAAAATATAAAGATTATGTAATTGTATGATAACAGGAGAACAGCTCTGATAACATTTCTGACAAGTTTAGTTCCCGGTTAAACTCCTGTCCTCCTCCCCTCTACGTGCCCAACTTTGTGCTCCCTTCCTACAGATTCGATGGAGATGAGCTGGCCACAGATGAAAGGATACGCTCCCTGGCTCAGAGATGGCAGCCCAGTAGGAATCTGAGACTGGAAGAGCAGAGTGTCAAAGCTATGGATACAGATATGATCA
The DNA here is from genome assembly GCA_004027025.1 of Myocastor coypus. Classification (NCBI taxonomy): domain Eukaryota; kingdom Metazoa; phylum Chordata; class Mammalia; order Rodentia; family Myocastoridae; genus Myocastor; species Myocastor coypus. The sequence continues at coordinate 32,398 of PVJA010014577.1, read as the reverse complement.
TCTTGCCATGCTTGGTATGTCACCCACCTGTGGAACAAAGTGTTCCCACCCCCACCCCATGTGAGAAGGCCAGGCCCCTATCATGGTGATTTTGGCTTTGCAGTCCCGGCCCGCACGTTGTGACCAAGCCACTGCTGAATCAAACCCTGTGACCCAGAAGCTGATCTCAAGCACAGAAAGTGAGCTGCAGCAGAGCTACGCCAAGCAGCGCCGGAGCAAAAGTGCTGCCCTCCTGCACAAGGAGCTGAACTGCAAGAGCAAGAGGGCTGTGCGGGACTACCTGTTCCGTGTGAACGAGGCCACTGCTGTTCTCTATGCCCGCCACGTGCTAGCCTCCCTGCTCGCCGAGTGGCCTGGCCACATGGCAGTGAGTGAAGACATCCTGGAGCTCAGTGGCCCTGCACATATGACCTACATTTTGGACATGTTCATGCAGCTAGAAGAAAAGCACCAGTGGGAGAAGGTAGTTAAACCAAACTCACTCCCTCCCCAGCCTCTCCTCTACCTCTTGCTCCTCATCTTAGTGGGCCGCAGGGTGTTTGAACAGGCTTCACCAATGAGTGCTACCTAGAGTGAGCTTACCTGTGCAGCCCTGAAGATCCCTGACAGGTGTGGCTACAACAAACTGTGAGGCCTCTGTAGACTCACTCTCCTGTGGATTGGGCTCGAGTTGAGCTCACAGCCCAGAAGAGAGTTAGTTCTCAGAGATTTGTCACAGTGGACTCAGGACACTTGTCTTGGTGTTTTGCTTTTATTTTTTTCATACCTCTAAGCTTCACAACTCTCCTTGTGAGCTGTTCCCAGATCCCTGAAGTGTCCCATAACATGAGGGCTAAGTAGAACTCTGGTAGCCTCTCCCAATCCAATAGAGAAAGACTTCCAGTGAGATTTTTGTCTTCTTTTTAGACTGTCATTTCTAGAATGTCCACCCAGGTAAGATGCTCTGCCAAAACTTACACCTGGGCTGTGTTGTGATCCTGGCTGTTATTGGTGGAGATCCAGCCATAGAAGCCTGTTCAGTGCTCCTGGTTTTTGGGTGGCAGAGTGGAGGTCCCATTAAGTGCCATTTTCTGAAGCCTGACTCTGTCATTTTTAAGTTGCAGACTATTTCTTCTTGTTTTATTTTGTTTTGTTGCCTTTTGGGACAGGGTCTTGCTGTGCAGTTCAGGCTGACCTTGAGCTCACTTTGTTGCCCAGACTAGCCTTAAACTCATGAAAATCGTCCTGACTCAGCCTCCCAAGTGCTGGGATTACAGGGATGCACAACCACACCCAAAAATCCATTTCCTATTTTGTTTTCATGTCACATGTTCAATTTGTTTTAAAACAATGCTTAGAGGGGCTGAGGATATAACTCAGCAGCATAAGCCTGCCTGGCAAGGCTCAAGGTCCCGAAGTTCAATCCCTGGCACCAAAAAAAAAATTAAAAATTAAAAAATAAAACAGTGCTGAGTTAGAAATCCCTCTTCTACTTTCAGCAGCCATTTTGTAGTTAAACCAGCAAGGGTTTTTAAAAATTTTACTTTAAAGAAAAGAAAATTGAAAACAAGATGATAGAAGATTAGCACTGATTAATACATTGTGTATTTGAACCAAAAAGCTTTGTCACCATCCTGGTTTTCTTTTCTTTTTTTTATCTTTGAGACAGAGTCTCACTATGCAGTTCAGGCTGGCCTCGAGCTCACTTTGGTAGCCCAGGCTGGTCTCGAACTTGCACTGATCCTCCTGCCTCAGCCTCCCAAGTGCTGGGATTATAGGCATGTACCACTACCATCCTGGTTTTGTTTTGTTTTGTTTTGTTTCTTGTTTCAGAACTTTTGTTTGTTTTATTTATTTATTTATTTTTATGGCCAGCTCAGCCTGCCCTGAGGGCAGGGCTGGCGCAGCATGTGGTGCTGGGGATCAAACCCCGGTCCCTGCAGCCACCTAAGCTTTCCTAAGCAGGCGCTTTAGACCACTGAGCCATCCTGCCGGGCCCCACCATCCTGGTTTTCAGTGAAGATATTTTGAATCACATTTGGTACCTTTTTCACCATGTCCCCTCCCCTACTTAATTTGTCCTCTCACCCTTGGCTCACTACCTGAGAGTACTGCCACTTGCCAGATCTCCTAGGTCCTTCGCCAGCTGTCAAGGAGCTGGTAGTTTGCTCTGGCTGTATGTATTTTTCTGGAAGGGACAAAAAGAAGTGATTGTGGAAATGTCAGTCCCCCACTTTTGCACCCTGAGCTGCTCATTCTGTGTCTCTTGGTAACTTGTGACTGTGTACTATCATCCTTCACCTGTAGGTTGCTCTATCTGCTCAGGCAGAGCCCTTGTGGGGCCAGGGCCATTTTCTGGTTGGTTCTATTCTTTCAGACCTTCTGGAAGTGCCATAATTCTGAAAGATCTGCAGTGTCTGGTCTAGGGAGAGGTGGCTGGTGGGGTTTGCAGATGATCGTTCTGGGCTGTGATGATTCTAGCACCTCTGCATGGGCCATGGCTTGAGACAGATTCTCACTGCTTCGTCCAGAGCCCACTGGAGGCCCTGACCTGACCCCACTGTGTGTCCCGCCAGATCCTGCAGAAGGTGCTCCAGGGCTGCCGAGAGAACATGCTGGGGACCATGGCCTTGGCTGCCTGCCAGTTCATGGAGGAGCCAGGAATGGAGGTGCAAGTGAAGGAATCGAAACACCCATATAACAACAACACCAACTTTGAGGTACGGGCTAAGCAGCAGAGACTTTCTCCCAGGGGTCCTGTGCAACCTTGTCTCCCCTCTCCTGGCCTTCCTCATTTTAATCAGAAAAATGGGCCATCTGGCCCCAAGGGAAAGTTTACTTTTCCTGCACCAGCTCAAGAGAATCCTTGTTTTCTTCTGGCAGTAAATCTGCACATGGGTCTAGGTTCAGCCTAGTTCTTTCGCTGTCTCCCATACCTTGGAGAGTCCAGCCCATTTTTAATTACCATCTTTAGTTATATTGAGTTAGAAGTATGAGTCTGGATGAGCTAGGGCCAGGGTGACCTCAATTATTTTCTTTGACTTAATGCCACTTGCCTTTCTTCAGCCCTTTAGAAGTGTTGAATGCAACAAGACCTAATCTTCCGGGTAGAAGGCACCTGACAGCAGTGGTGGAGGGAAAGGAACAGCCAGGATATCATTTGAGTGTTGGGCCAGCTGGCCATAGCAGCACATGTCTGTTAATCCTAGCACTAAGGAGGCTGAGGCAGGAGAATTGCAATGAGTTCCAAACCATCCTGGAATACATAGTGAGTTCAAGACCAGCCTGAACTACACAGAAAGATGCTGTCTCAAAAAAAGAAAGAAAGAAAGGAAAAAAAAAGTTAAAAATACAGCCTTCCTTGCCCTCCTCTTTCCAAATCTCTTCTTTCTGTTCCTGGGCCCCAGCTGCATGAATGTTGGTCAGCTGCCAAGTTATACTTCATAGCAGATCATCTTGTCTCTGCCACTGCCCTACACTGTCCTCTCCTTTTTTTTTTTTTCTTTTTTTTTTTTGGTCTTCTCTTCGTATGGGGTTCTCCTTGCTGCTCCTTCCCAGCTTCCTGCTCTGGCCTGAGCCCAGCCTTGCCTGCCTCCACATCGGCTGCCAGAGTAGTCCTCCCTTCCTTGGTGCAAGACCCAGGTTTTCTCTTGCTCCTGCTCCTCCAGGGTGCAGTGCTGTCCAAGCAGAATATAAACTCATTGTAGGGCTCAAGACCTCAGCCCTCTGTCCTGGCCATCCCTCCAGTGTGTAGCTTATCCTTGTTCTGACTGCCCTGGGGTTTTGCCCATATGGAACACCTTTTACCCCATGTCTGGAATACACCAGAGTGTTCTAGTGCTGCTGCCTTCCTGAAGTACACCCCAAGGTGATCACATACTCCATTCTCCAGAAACTCCTCCTGTCCATCCTTCACCACCACCTGAGCACTCTGCCCTGGGACCCTTTTCTGCCCACTCAGCCATGCTCTATATGCTGTAGGTCTGTTCTAGAGTGCAAACCCCTGGAGGGCGGGGCTATGGCTTACTCTAGCATCCACATCCCAGCTACAGTGACAGCTGCAATGAGCCATGGTGACAGAAGTATTCTCTATTGCTCCTCCCAGGATAAAGTCCATATTCCTGGTGCAATCTACCTCTCAATCAAATTTGACTCTCAGTGCAACACAGAAGAAGGCTGTGACGAGCTGGCTATGTCTAGCAGTAGTGACTTTCAGCAGGATCGACATAATTTCAGCGGGTCTCAACAGAAATGGAAGGATTTCGAGCTTCCAGGTATAAATGATTCTTGGTTATGCAGGGGATTCACTGAAGTATTTAGACAAAATACTAGAAGGGGAACCAGGTGTGTTAACTGTAATCCCAGTACTTAGACTAAGACAGGAGGATCCCCACAAATTCAGAGACCCTGGCTCAGAAAAGAAAAAAGGAAGGGAGGGAGGAAGGTAGGCAGACAGATAGGAGTTCATTGGCGGGTTTTAAAACTAGTTTGATGCGTGTAATGAGAAGACACTGGTTGCCATCCCCCATTGCTTTGTCTCTTGATCTGTTTGGTGCTTTGTCCAGGAGACACCCTGTACTACCGCTTTACTTCTGACATGAGCAACACCGAGTGGGGCTACAAGTTCACCGTGACAGCAGGACACCTGGGGCGGTTCCAGACAGGTATGTGGTCTGCCCTTTACCCTTACGTGAGCTTTCTGCCAGAGATAATCTGTGGCCTCTGATGTTTGTTAAAATCAGATAGTTGGGCCAGGTGTGGTGGCACACACCTGGAGTCCCAGCACTTAGGAGGCTGAGGCAGGAGGGTCAGTGCGAGTTTAATAAAATCAGATAGTTTTCTCTAAGGCTCCGCAGCTCCATCTCATATGCCCCATGCCTGTTGTGAATATGATATGGCTGGCTAATTGTAAACTTGAATGCTCAAATAAGAGCTGTCAGGGCCTGAAAACAGACGCTTGTTCTCTTAGAATTTGCCAGGGCATTTTTTTTTTTTTAAATGAGAAATTGAGGGGCCCGGCAGGATGGCTCAGTGGTCTAAAGCGCCTGCTTGGGAAAGCTTGGGCGGCTTCAAGGACCGCGGTTCGATCCCCGGCACCACATGCTGCGCCAGCCCTGCCGTCGGGGAAGGCTGAGCCAGCCATGGAAATAAATAAACAAACAAAAGTTCTGAAACAAGAAAAAGAAATAAAATAAAAATTAAAAAAAAAAAAAATGAGAAATTGAGGCTGGGGATATAACTCGGCAGCAGAAGTGCCTGCCTGGCAAGTGCAGGGTCCTGAGTTCAATTCCCAGTACAAAAAAGAAAAAAGAAAAAAAAAAAAAAAAAAAAAAAGGAGAAACTAAAAATACTATTCTTCTGTTATTTTTGACCAAGTGCTTAGTTTCAGCCAAAATTTAAATAATAACAATCATCTCATAATTCTTATTGTATACATTTTTTAGCCTGTGTTTTTAAAATATCTGAATTTCTATTTTTGGTGGGGTAGGATTCGAGATTTTGAAGCAGATGCTGTCAGAAGAAAGGGTTGTGCCGCATCTCCCATTGGCCAAAATCTGGGAATGGCTAGTTGGTGTAGCCTGTCGCCAGACTGGTCATCAGCGACTCAAAGCCATCCACTTGCTTCTGAGGATCATACAGTGCTGCACCCAGAGGTAGGCTGGGTCTCAGTCCTTAGATGGCAGGTGGGTGGCAGGCTTCATGGAGCATGTCTGTATTCATGTCTTCTTGCTCATTTCCTTTATGTTAGTGCTTTAGTGTTTTATTTGAGTAATTTTTGCCTTACTCAAAGGTCATGAAGATGTCTCTTGAATTGCCTCCTAGACGTTTTCCCTTCACAGTAACATCTGTAAGCCCCCAGGAATAAACCTCAGTGCATGGTGCATAGCGCAAGGGTCAGCTTTTTCCCTGCTGGTCTCCATTGTTTCTCCAGAAATCACCTTTTGCTCACCTGTGTCATAAAGCAAATTTCTGCATGGGCACACACAAGTCCCTCATGTTCCTTTGGCCTTTTGGTTGTCAGTGTGTCAGTATCACACTGTCTTAAACATTGTAGCTTTGTAATAGATATGCATATCTAGTATCTTCAACTAATTCTTCATCTTCAAGATTGTCTTGAGAATTTTTTTGTTTTTGTTTTTGTTTTCTTTTTGAGACAGCATCTCGCTATGCAGTTCAGGCTGGCCTTGAGCTCACTTTCGCAGCCCAGGCTGGTCTTGAACTCACACTGACCCTCCAGCCTTCCAAGAGCTGGGATTACAGGCATGCGCCACCATGCCCAGCTCTTGAGGCTATTTTTAACCTTACATTTGCATCTGTACATTAGGATGAATTTGGTAATTTCTCCATATGTGCACACACCAACTCACTCTCACACATACCTATAGCACTAATTGGGGTTTTTCATTTGTTTAGGGGGCTTCAGTACTGGGGATTCAGTGTAGCAAGCACTCTACCACTATGCTACCTTCCTTGTGCCCCCACACCATGTGATCCCCTCCCCCCACCCCCAGAACCAGGGAATGAACTCAGGACCTTGTGCTTGCCAAGCAAGTGCTTATTCTACTGAGCTATCTCCCTAGCCCCTACCCATGTGATTTTGATGGATTCAGAGATCAGTTTGAGAGGAATCAAGTTTTTTAGAAGCCCCTAGCACTTGGGACACTGAGGCAGGAGTCACTGAGATTAGGGCCCTCTGTTGATTTCAGAGCCAATCCAAACTATACAGTGAGAAAACAAAAAAAAAAAAAAAAAAAAAATCAACCCTGAGATTTTTAGAAGCCATGGTGGTATACACCTATAATCCCAGCTATTTGGTAGCCTGAGCATTACAAGTCAGGATCATCCTAGACAACTTAGCAAGATCCTGTTTTGAAGTAAAAAGGGCTAGGGTATAACAGTGGTAGAGCTCTTGCTAGGTTATGAGGGGCTCTGGGTTCTATCTCTAGCATTGCAGAACAATACAGGTGGGTCCTCCCAGTCAAGAGAGAGAAAGCAACCCTTGACTGGGCCAGGAGGGAGGAAGTGCAGACAAACTAAGTCTATATGGGGTCACAAGGGCTTCCAGTAAGATCTATATGTCACATCCTGTGCTCACCAGGCTAGTGAACCTTTCCTGGGTGCAGCACAGGTGCCTCTTTGCATGCTCTGTGCCTCTCCCTTCTAGTCCTGAAGGCTGCCAGTGTGCCATGCACCCCCTGTCCAATCCATACCTGCTCCTTAAAGAGTTTGAGACCCACATGCTTAAGGATTTGGCCTGGATGCCAGATGGAAGGGAGCCAGACTGGTGCCTTTCACCTCACTCACTGAAAACCAGTGAAATGGCTCTGTAGGGCCAGTGAGGTGGCTCAGCAGTCTAAAGCACCTGCCTAGGAAAGTTTAGGCAAGTGCTGGGACCACTGCTCGATCCCTGGCACCACATGCTGCACCACCCCACCCCAGGGTGGGCTGAGCTGGCCATAACACAAATAAATAAATGAGGTTTAAGAAAAATAAAATTTGCCGGGCGTGGTGGCGCACGCCTGTAATCCCAGCACTCGGGAGGCTGAGGCAGGAGGATTGATGCGAGTTCGAGACCAGCCTGGGCTACAAAAGTGAGCTCAAGGCCAGCCTGAACTGCATAGCGAGACCCTGTCTCAAAAAGACAAAAAAAAAAAAAGAAAAAGAAAATTAAATTAAAAAGAAGAAATGGCTCTGTAAACCAAACCATATCTTCCCATTTGTTTACTTTATTTTTTTGGTACTGGAATTCGAACTCAGGATCTTACGCCTGCTAGGCAGGCATTACGCCACTGAGCTATATCCCTGGCCCCATTTGTTTACTTTATAGATATTTATTCCTCTGGGGGAAAGTGATTGGCTCCAAAATAGCACTAACAGACAAAATTCTTTTTCAAACCATAGGAGAAAAAGCAAAATATGTATCTGTGTAGGTATGGGTATGATTATGTAAGCCTTGGAATAATACTGAGTTTCTAATTTTCCTTCTCTAAGTAGTGCCAGCTGCACCCGCAGTGCGCCTGCTCTGAGTGCCAGCCCTCTGCTCTGCTCTTGGTAGGCTCTCCCTAGGAAGGGCTGTGCTTTCCATAGTGTGAAGGTTTCTAACTGAGCTACAAGCCTAAGGATCCAAACTGGTTGTTGCCACGGTCTCTAAAGTGCTTTTCTCCATCTTCAATTTTGTTTTCTATGTGTGGGGTCATCTCTCCTTCTGCTTGACATTTATCTTGAGATCTCCTCAATAGGAAGGCTTCAGAACAACCATTTTGAAAGACTGACAGGTTCTCCTGGTTCCTTGAAGCTTCGACTCACCCACTTTTTCTTTTCACTGTTGGAGGAAGGGATGATGACACTGTTTTATGATGACTGCGTACAAGTGGTGGCAGAGGAGAGATGTGACCTGCAGCCCATCAGCAGGCCTGGTCCCCAGTTAACCCATTCATCCTGGGCTTTTCTTGCAGTGACCTCTGCAACCTTGCACTTTTGAAGCCACTGTGGCAGCTCTTCACCCATATGGAGTATGCCCTGTTTGAGGATGTAACCCAGCCTGGCATCCTCCTCCCCCTGCACCGGGCACTCACGGAGCTCTTCTTCGTCACTGAAAATCGTGCCCAGGTGAGGGCCCTGCCCACCTCTCACCTTTCATCCCAGATCTGACAGGGAGAAGAGGGCCTCTGCATGCTTTTGCCCTCCGCTGCCCTAGGAGGACTTGGGTCTGAAATAATCATTCTGAGTGCCCTGGGTGTTGGGCAGGCCTGCACAAGGAGGCAGGCTGGGCCTGCAGTCTGGGTGCATCCTCTCCCCAGCCCTGGGACACCCTCAAGTCAGCACAGCTGGCTTTATTTTCTCAGGCTTAATGCCAAAGAAGGAGAAACCAGTCCTTGATGGACCCTGGACAATATGAGTTTTGGAAAATCAAATGGATAGATTGCTCTTCCTCTTTTTCTTTACCCACAGCACAATAGACTCATTGAATAGGTAAGATAAAAGGGCCTTTCACAGATCCTCTACTTAACCTGCCCAGTCACATGTGAAGAAGCTGGTCTGGATATAGAGGAGAAGGGTCCCTGCCTGGCCACCTTGTGGGAGGTCAGGACAGGGCCAGCTTTCCAGCTCAGCTCCTTGCATGGGGCTTGAGTGCCTGTTGCAAGCAACATTTACCCCTCAGGCCTCCTACTTTCCAGGCAGGTCACTGGCCCCTCACAGAGTCCTCTCTCTACAGGAGCTTGGCGTGATGCAGGATTACCTGCTGGCCCTAACCACGGATGACCACCTCCTCCGCTGTGCAGCACAGGTACGCTCTCCCCAGAAGAGCCACCTTGGGCTCCATCTCATCATTACCAGGATAGTGCATGTGTGTGTTTCCTGTTGGACACAGACCCTCTCGGAGTTTCTGCAGAGCTAGATCCCCGTTCAGTCCCTTCCTCCTAGTGTACAGAAAGCAGGCAAGCCCCATTTATCAGCGTCACTCATGTTAAACTGGGGTCAGAAGATACTAGCAAGAATCTGTGTCTTTAAAACCAAAACAGCCAATGCCTTAAATTTAATTTGGCTGATCCCTGAAGTTTCCATTCAGTGAGACTTCAGATATTTTTGGCTGTAATTTGCTTCCTTGGTAGAACTTCTCTTCTGACACAGCTGTTTGGTCTCAGGACCCTTCATACTTCTAAATTATTGAGGATCCAAGAAAGCTTTTGGTTTTATGCATTGTATGCATCAGTGTAAACCATTAGAAATTAAATTAGCTTTTAAATTAAGAAATTAAAAGTTAAAACAATTTTTTAAAAAAGTTAAAACAATTTTAAACAATAATAGCAAAGACATTTCATGTTAACATAAATGACATGCTTCGTGGAAAATAGTTTTTATTTTTGAAAACAAAAAAAAAATGGGGGGACTGTTTCTCAGCTAGCCTTGAACTCCTGGGTCAAGGGATCTTGTCCATAGGCATAGGAGCATAGGCACATGCCCCTGTGAGCAGCTTAAAACAAAGTAACTCTCAGGAGAGCTGGTCCCTGTTCTGTTTCTGCAGATCTGTTTCATGTCATCCTGTCCATAGGTAGCAGGATTCTCTTAGCTATCTGTATTCAGTTTACCATATCATTACAGTGTAGCCTGTGGAAAGCTGCACTTTATGCTTATGCATAAGTTTTGTACCAGGAGCTCAACATAGCACAGTTCCAGCAGGCATGACAGTCATCCAGCCCCTGTTTCAGGGCCCTGTTTGCCACTTCCCTCCCCATGGACTAGCCACCTGGCTTCCAACAGCTTACGGGGTCCTCATGGCCCCAGCACTGTGTGCTTCTATGTATGCTGTGCCTTTGACCTTCTGCAGCTTTGTGCTGCTTTCCCCAGAGCTTCCCGGACCCCAGAGCCAGTGTTTCCTGTCCCAACAGCATGACTACCCTTCTGGGGCTCTGAGGATTTACTCACCTGGGGTTTACATGAGGTTTCAAAAGGGCTTTACCTCGCTGCAGCCTGTGGGCCTTCGCGAGGGGCCTGAGTGGGGCTCACCTCCATGCCCAGCTGAGGGCCTGATTCTTCAGTACTTGGCGGATGAGCAGACACATAGCCTTTGATGCTGGCCATCATTTTCTTCCTCCACAGGCTTTGCAGAACATCGCTGCTATCAGCCTGGCCATCAACTACCCAAACAAGGCCACCAGCCTCTGGAATGTTGAGTGTTAGCCTCCGTGTGGCATGTGTGGGGCTCGTGAGTCTATCCACAGGGGTTTAGAGCAGATGTCTAGCCTCCTTCAGGAAAACTCCTGTGGCCTCAGGCCCAGCTCTCCTTGAGCTCACTTCTGCCCCACTGAGATGCCAAGTAGCCACATCTTGTAGAACTTCCTGTGTGCAGGCCAGACACGGACACAGACTGTGGCCCACAAGATATGCACGGGTAACTCGGGCAGGCAGCAGGCTCTTGGGAAGGTTGTGTAGTGAGCAGCCTGCCTGTCTGCTTAGCTGAAGCTGCCACATTTGCCATCCCAGGAAGGTGCTGGCTGCCCAGTGCTGGCGTCACAGTGAGACCTGCAGCTGCACTGGGACATCCTTTGCTTTGGCTTCGTGGGACTGGGAATTCAAATGATCAGTGGCACAGGCCTCTCCTGGCCACCACCAGTCTCCAAGTTTTCAGTGAAGGACAGGTGTCTGCTAGTTCCCTGTATTCCCTACCATCCCAGAGAAGTCCCCAGTGAGCGCAAGTGCCCTTGGGAACAGCTTGCAGGCTGCCTGCGCATCTGCCATGCAGCAATACCCAGCACAGCCCAGGGTGTCCTATTGTCATTTGCCCTGTTGCAGTTTCCACCTCAAGTTTTTAGATTCCCTGAGATGAGAGGGCCTTTGTGGAACAATCCAAGGACAGTCAGTTGGGGAGCAGGCCAGAGAGAATGAACTGGGGGTACCCTGTAGGCTCTGCACCTGGTGACTGCAGTGCTCCCCAAGGTCTTTTTCTGGGGGGAGGAAACAAAACAACATGCTTCTTTATTTCTGCCCGATGGTCATGATACTCCATCACACCCACCGCCAGAGGGACTGGACTCTGTGGTTATTTGGCTGCCACTTGCCTAGCAATAACTACATTAGTTCTAGTGAGTGCTTTTACATTTTTTCCTTTTATGGTTTTAGCCTTGTCCTGAAGTGCTGATTATTATTTTCTTTCCAGAGCCATGTTTTAATGTGTGAAGCAGGATTGGCATGTAGGCTGGGACCAGCACAATGGGACTTGCAAGAATGAAGAATGCCCTAGTGGCTGCCATAGAGAGGCAGGTGTGTGGGCTGTGTGCATGGCATACTGCACAGGGCTAAATCCAGGGGCCTGCTCCTCAGAGCCAGGGCCATACCTAACCTGTGGGCATTGTCTTGGCCTCTGAAGACCCTTAGGAGTTTTCAAGGGTCTGGAATGGAAAGGCCTGAGTCTGCCAGCCTAGAGTGGCTTCTTATAGAACTTTTGCTCTCTGGCCAAGGAGACCAAGGTGCAGTGACCTTTACAGCCAAGTCCCAGGGTGCAGGGGCGATAGTCACAGAAAGGGAGGGCCTGCCTGGGCTAGGGGTCTTAGGAGATCTGTGCAGTAGCACAGTGCTGAGGCCCACTACCCTGTCCTCACAGGGGACCTAGCCTACTTCCCAGTGTCGGCTGTGACGACACACCTGCTCCTGGCTCAGTGGAAACCTGTTTCCCGTCTTTCACACGTTCCATGGCATTCCGACCCAAATAGATCTCCTGAGAGGGGACCAGAGAACAAACCTTGGAGCTGGGGGCTCAGATTCAATGACAGCTGGCCTGGAAAAGAGATGAGGAGGAACCACCCACACCTCCCACACTTTGGACTGACTCTGAGTAAAGCAGGGCAGACAAGGGCAGGCCAGTCGTTACTCCCTCAGGTGGTGTCCACTCTCTCTGCTCCCACCTTCCAATCAGGAAGAGCAATTGTAAATAAGCGCTAGACTCACAGCTTCTCTCCCTTCACCGCTCTGCAATTTTTGTCTCTGTGCTTCATTTTGCATAGAACAAGCCCAAGTTTACCCTTCCTGCACAACTGCTGCTCTCTGATGGCCCCTCCTGTTGTGGCCAGTCAGCTTTGCATCTCTACCTGTCTAAGCCACTTGGTGGCGCTGCAGAGCCAGGCCTGCTCCCCACTGATCCCCAGCCTGGAGCAGCAATATCCCAAAGGATTTCCATCAAGTCCAACTCCCTTTGACTCTTCTTAGGAGGCAAGACCGCCTGGAAAGAGATAAAAACTGGCAGGAATAAGGTTTCGTGGAAACATGTGCCTAATCTATAAAGAAATTCTGTTCCAAATCATATATATTGTACAGACACTGTTCCTAAAGAGAGGAGTGACTTATTTTCATCATCGTTTTTAATTTGTTTTCTTACGGGTTTACGATTTTGAATTTTTCTTATTTGGTTGAAAGAATTTTGATTATATCAGCTGAGTGAGTTCAGCCTGTAAAAAGAATGTTAAGTTGTGGATAAATACGAAAATGAAGAGAAATATATTGTACAAATTCTATATAAAAAGTATAACTATGTGTGGACTTAATTTTTCTTCACCTCCTATTTCTCTTGTGAAGATCATGCTTGGAGTTTATACTGTGCTAAGTGCAAACTGGTGGGGCTCATAGAATTTCATGGCCTTGGGGGTTAAAGAAACCAGAAAGGCTCTCTGGTCCCATTCTGTATCATAGGAATCTATCAACTCCAGCTGGCCACATGGTCCTTGAGTTCAGTCCCCAGCCAGAGTCCCCTTCCCTCTGCTCACACTAGAATTCACCTGTCTATCCCTTGGGCGTGTACCCTGAGGTGTGAACACAGGAAAGCTGGCCCTACAGTGTCCTCTTTGTGCAGGTACCCCAGTTCCACTTCGTTGGTCATGATGTCTCGTAGCTCACTGGACTGGCCAGTAGAGAGAGGAGACAGAGACCAAATCACAGACAGGGCCTGCGACTCTCTTAGGGCTGGATTCCCTTAGCCAGCCCTTGGGCCTCACAGCTTTTCATCCCTCCTGTTCTGGCTTTCCACACCCCATGCTACCCTCTTCTCAGTTCCTGGGACCAAGGGCTGCCTGAGTGCCTTCTTTGTAGGGGCTGGATTTAACTAGTTGGAGGCCCATCTGTTCCAGCCTGACCTGTCTCCTTGAAACTTTGGAATCTTGAGGAGCACAGGCAAGACCTGGACCTATCCTCCTCCCTGTTGCTGAGGCCAGAGAGATTGGCTCAGCGCCCCACCACCCACTTGGCTGATAATCTTTGCCTTCTCCAACTCACCTTGTCATCTGCACATCCTGGGGTCAGAAGCAAGTCTCCCTCTGAGCCCAGGCCAGCTGGGTTCACTCACTGCCTTTGTTAATCTGGAAATCACAGGAACAGAGTTAGCCCATGAGCTAAGATCAGAAAAGCAAGGGACATGAGGAACCCTAGCCTTTTTTGTTTTCAGTACCAAGAAGAGAATCCAGGCCCTCAAGTGTATGAGCCAAGTATTCTACTTCCCAGCTCAACCTAGGTCTTTTAGAACAGAAGAAACACTAACTGCAGCCAGTTCAGACTCCATATTTGCTAAAAGAGCCAGACCTGTGTTGTCAGCGCAGAATCTGTACAGAAGGAGAGCTGGCCAGGTCCAGCCCCGACATCCAGCCCGTCTGGCCACACTGCGCACACAAGCATACATTCAGCCTGTTCACCCCACGCCATTGGTGTGCCAGCTGTTGGGGCTTCCTGCAACTGCCCAGCTAAAACCCAGGCACTCAGGCCCAACCTTGAGATGGCCCTGAATCTCTGGCAGAAGCCGCCATCCACACAGCTGCCATTTCCTATTCACATCCTTCCATGCTCTCAGAATCCACCTTTTTGGCAGGTGGAAACTAGAGGGTTTGTTTCCCTTTACTGTCCTTGGAACCCAGGTCCTTTGTACTGAACTGTATTCTCAGCCCTTTTTAATTTTTTAGGATAGGACCTCGGTAATTCAGCAAGAAAAAAAAAAGTAATTCAATAAGGTGGTGGGTCAGACTCGAACTTGTGATCCTCCCATGTCAGCCCCTCAAAGTGCTGGAATTACTACAGGACTGTGCCATCACGCCTGGCTTGACAATTCCCCCAGCTCACGGGGCAAGTCATAATAGGGTTAAGCCTCCCTGCAAACCTTGTTTCTGTTTGCTTTCCCATACTCCGCTTCCCAGCCCCTCTCCTGGGTTGGAGCTGCTCTGTGACCTAGTTCCCACTAACATGAAGCTGAGCCTGCTAGGAGGCTCTTGGTGAGGATTTCACTCCCGTGGACCATCACTCTTGGTGTCCCCTCTGCAACCTCACCATCATCAGATAAAAAGTGGGGGCAAAAAGCCACACACGGACTGGGAGCAGAAAGGCAGGAGCTGGGTCCTGTGTGCACCTGAAGCAGGGAGGGGTGATAGTGCTTGGGAGGTCTCTCGCTTGCTGACGAAAGCATTTCTGATCTAAATGCATGTAACAGCTGTGGCCCCAGCCGGTGGGAAAAAAGGGCACCGCTCTCTTTCATCACATTGATATAAATAGCAAATCACGAAGAAATATGTGAGAATTCCAACATATAAAGGCCTGTGACAGGTCAGAAAACCGAAAGATATCCCTTGTTCGTGGGTAGGAAGAACCAATAGAATGAAAATGGCCCAACTTCCATTGTGCAGATGTACATTGTACAAATGTACAGTAGTCCCTCACATCACAGAGGTTACGTCCTGGATGCCCCCACAGCAAGTGAAAATCAGGGAAGTAGCAAAGTTATACTTATTTTCATATTTATATATATTTAAGGCTTTATAAACCATTCCCATACTCTTAGAAATCTTTCCCACAGTTTTAAAAACACTTCTAATGTGCTTAACCATTTTCTAAACTCATAAAACTACATAATTTTTTTTTAATGTATTTAGGCAGGAGGATTGCTGCAAGTTGAAGACCAGCCTGGGCTACAAAACTGAGCTCAAGGCCAGCCTGAACTGTATAGTAAGACCCTGTCTCAAAAAGACTAAATAAATAAGTAAATAAATGTATTTGGTACAGGGTCTCACTACACAGCTCAGACTCCTAGTGATCCTCCTATTTTCAGCCTCCCCAGCACTGGTATTTCAGGTGTGCACTACCACACCCAGTCTTGGTCTCCAGTTCAGCTCACCCAGGGGCTGGGCTAGCACAGCATGTGGTGCCAGGAATCAAACCCTGGTCCCTGCTCTTGCCTAAGCAAGTGCTAAGTCTGTTGAACTATCCCATGGGCCCTAAACTTGCATAATTTTAACAATATACATATACTGTACAGGGCTCAGCGGGATTGCTCAGTGGTCTAAAGCACCTGCTTGGGAAAGCTTAGGCAGCTTCAGGAAACGCGGTTCGAACCCCGGCACCACATGCTGCACCAGCCCTGCCCTCGGGGCCGGCTAAGCCAGCCATAAAAATGAGTGAATAAACAAAGGTTCTGAAACAAGAAAAAAATAAATAAAATAAAAAAACATACACTGTACAGTACAGTATGTATTCATCTGCTAAAGAAATACATACTGTAGGGCTGGGGAGATAGCTGAGCCATCTAAGCACCTGCTTGGCAAGTGCAAGAATCCTGGTTCAATCCCCAGTGATACAGTGCAAAAACTGATCTTGGGTGGATGACCTCCAAATGATACAGGGGAAACTGATCTCCCAGTCTAACCTGGGACAAGTTTGTGTTCTCTAAAACTGAAGAATGAATTTTAGGAACAAATGGAGGTGATGAGCAGAACGTATGTTTTGAGAAAGAAAGCTGCTGCCAGGGCTGGGGAGATAGCTCCATGGCACAAGTGCCTGACTGGAAAGTGCAAGGTTGTGAGTTTGAACCTCCGTCCTGCAAAGAGGAGAGAGAGAGAGAGCTGCTGCCCAAGAGAGGTTCCGGAGAGGGCCCCCGTGTGGGTAGTCTCTGGCAAGCTGTCTCTTTCAGGGACTTTTATAGTATAAAACCATGCAGTGAGGTGGGTCTAAGGTCAAAACCGTGGGAACTCACTTAGGTGGACATGAGGCAGGATAAAACTATGGTCAACCAATGAGGTTACAAGCACTATTGCTCAGGTAAAATTAATTAAATCTAATACCAAATGGAGAAGCAAGTCACAGAGTCTCTTCCTGTTGGGGGTTGGATTACCGACTCTTTTAGGCTCTTTTAAAATGATTGTTACCTAGAGTATCAATTCCTCAGGGCTGGGGATTTGGCCCAGTGGTAGAATGCTTGCCTAGCGAGCTGGAAGCCCTGGGTTCAGTCCTCAGCACCAAAAAAGAATAAAAACCTCCTGTAAAAAACAATTTCACCAATAAAATGCAAAAAAGACCAAAAACAAACAAGGTAATAGAATATCAATCCCTGATGCACATTCCTAGGGAAGTACGTGGCTATTCTTGTTTTCTCTTTTGTCTTGAGGTCTGGCCCACAGCTGTGTCTGCCTCTTGTAAAGCTGTACACCTGTTCTTCCACATTGTCTCCTTCAGGTCCTGGCCCTGTCTGACTACCTTATAATATTTCTATCTAATTCAGCTACCTACAATACTGGTACTACACACAGTGCAGGTCCCTGGTGCTGAGCCAGCCACCAAACTGGGTATGGTGGTGCACACCCATAATCCTGGCACTGGAGATGCTGAAAACAGGAGGATCACTGAGTCCAAGCTGCACAATGAGACCTTCTACCAAATGCATGAATTTTTAAAAACATAGTGTAAAAAGTATATTTTATTTCAATTTAAGTCTTTTAATGTTAGAATTAACATTTTTAATACATTTTAAGTTTTTAAGCAAAAATTATTAAAACCATAAATGCTACACATATAAATACATAAGCAGTACTAAACACTACTGTAAAATCCCACCATATAGTGAAAAATCCTTGATAGATAACTTAGATTAACATTTTTTTGAAAACCCACAAAATAGCGAGTCTGGGGCTGGGGAGATAGCTCCGAGGCACAAGTGCCTGCTGGGCAAGTGCAAGGTCGTGAGTTTGAACCCTGGTCCCACAAAAAAAAAAAAAAAAAATAGTGAGTGTGAAAGTTGAGCCACAAAATAGCAAGAGATTACTATAATGCAATCCCAATCAAAATATCAATGACATGTCTCACAGAGTTAGAGAAAACAATGCTATAAAATTCATCCAGAACCAGAAGAGATCTAGAATAGCAAAGGCAATTCTGAGCAACAAAGGCAAGGCAATAGGCATCAAAATTCTTTTTTTTTTTTAATTAATTGTTTTTTGTTTTTTGTTTTTTTTGTGGGACAGGGGTTCAAACTCACGACCTTACACTTACCAGGCAGGCACTTTTGCCATGGAGCTATCTCCCCAGCCCAGCATCAGAATTCTTGACTTTAAATTATACTACAAGCCAGATGTGGTGGTGCATGTCTGTAATCCCAGCACTTGGGCGGCTGAGGCAGGAGGATCAGTGTGAGTTTGAGACCAGCCTGGCCTACACAAATGAGTTCAAGGCCAGCCTGAACTGCATAGCAAGACCCTGTTTCAAAAAGACAAATTATACTACAAGGCTACTGTGATAAAAAAAAAAAAAAAAAAAAAAAAAAAAAAAAAAAAAAAAAAAAAAAAAAAAAAAAAAAAAAAAAAAAAAAAAAAAAAAAAAAAAAAAAAAAAAACAGCATGGTACTGGGGAAAAAAAAAGATCTGAGGATCAATGGAACAGATTAGAAGATACAGAAACTACTCTAAGTACACTCAGCCACCTTATCTTTGACAAATGGGCCAATACATTCACTGAAAATAAGATAGCCTCTTTGATAAATAATGCTGGGAAACTGGCTTTCCACATGCCAGAGACTAGATCTAGACCCATGTCTATCACCATGTACTAAACTACAATAAAAATGGGTCAACCATCTAAACATAAAACAAATACTGATCTTCTAGGAGAGAGAATGGGTCGAACTGTTTTTTTGTTTGTTTGTTTGCTGACTTTTGGAGACAAGGTCTTGCTATACAGATCACTTCATAGGCCTTGAGTTCACTTTGTAGCCTAGACTGGTCTCAAACTCACAGTGATCCTCCTGCCTCAGCCTCCAAAGTGCTTAGATTACAGGTGTGCATCATCACACACAGCCTAAACGTAGAACTCTTGAAGACACAGTATAGGCTACATCTTGATAAACACAACCCTGATTGCACAGGAAGTATCACAAAGAATCAACAATTGGGATCTCCTTACAAAGCTTTTACACAGCAAAGAAACCACCAACAGAGTGAAATGACAACTCACGATGTGGGGGAAATAGTCTGCCTGCTGTTCCTTAAAGACTAGTAGCCAAAATTTATAAAGATCTCAAAAAAAAATTTTTTTTTAAGTCTCAATCCCAAAGTGGGCATATGAATGAGTAGACACTTCTCAGAGGAAGAAATAGAAACAGCAAATACATATATGAAAAAGTGCAACATCACTAATAATATTAAATATACCCATATCCCTTCTTTCTAGTGATTCTTATCATATACCTTTGTTTAGGTTCAAAAAGGGTTCAGACTTTAAGCTTAGAGACACTGCTCCAGGATTTGTCTTATTTTTTTTTTTCATTTTAAACTCAAATTAAGCTCCAAAATCAACTTTAAGCCAGGCATGGTGGTGCAAGCCTATAATCCCAGCACTTTGGGAGGCTGAGGCAGGAGGATCAGAGCGGGTTCGAGGCCAGCCTGGGCTACAAAAGTGAGCTCAAGGCTAGCCTGAACTGCATAGCGAGACCCTGTCTCAAAAAGACAAAAAAAATAAAAATAAAAATAAAAATCTAGTATGTGCGAGACCCTTGGTGCAATCTCCAGTATAGTACTACAGGAAGAAGTTATCCTGACTATAAGAAATGATTCTATTAACAATAGTATCAAAGAGTAAACCACTTAGTAAGTTTGTCAACCTTGTCAACAGAAGTACAAAACCTACAGGGTGAAAATATAAGGTAATATTGAGGGAAACTAAAAATCTAAATAAATGATAAAATATTCAAATATTCCTACATTAGAAGAATTAATTTGTTAAAATAACAATACCCTCCAAAATTACATATGGATGCAAATGTACTATCCCACGAACTTCATGGTTTATTACAATGAAGTGTTCATTTCTGGACAGTTTCTGTGTGCCTGGAATCCGGGCATAGCTTAGCTGGGGGCCTGTGGTTCAAGGTCGCTCACGAAGCCGAAGCCCTCTCAAGATTTCACAGCTGTTAACCAGTACCAGGAGGAAGACTGGGTCAAGAAGGTCATAAGTTTTAACTAAGCCAGAGCATCTTGGCAAGCCGGCGAAATCCTGACTCAAAATAAAAAGGGCTGGGGAGTAGCTCAGTGCGAAGGCCCTGGGTCCACTTCCAAGTACTGGGGAGGAAAGAAATTACCAGAGCTAAAAGATCCGCTTGTTCATGAGGTGAGCAGGCTTCAGGTGGGCAAAGCCGTGGGATGGAGGGTCTCGGGTCCCACACACTGCCTGGGCTTCTCTCTATTGATTTAGAGCATTGTAGTTTACTTCCTCCAACACGAGGGCTATAAAAAATGAGAGTATTCAAGCTGAAAAACACAGCCTTTTTACAACCCAGTTTCAAAACGGGATCGCATCACTTCTGCTTTCTCATTGGCCCTGAAGCTGTCAGGAAATCCTGCCCAAACGCAACGGGAGGGGGCCTCCGGGGCTGGAGTTCTGGGAGGCGCGGATCACATTTGCCTTCCCGGAGGCTGCTCTCCACAGCCGCCGCTGTTCCCTGGAAGCACTGACCACAGTGTGTACTGGAGCTAATTATGCCTCTGTCTGCTGTAGGACATCTGCGTGTGACACTGTAAGCTCCATGGCGAGGACAGCATTCATCTCGCGTGTTGTGTTAGCACACAGAACCGAATGCGAGGTGCTCACCCAATAGCAGGTGAGCGGGCAAACTTATAGATGCTTAGTTTGGTCACAAATAGAAAACGCCTAGCAGTATAGATAGGAAAGTGAGGAGTGATTGTTTTTGAGGAACAGACTTGGGAGTACAGGGGAAATAGCTTTTGAGTATCTCTTCTTTCTCCCTCTGAACCATTTGAATTCTCAGCCATGAGCAAATGGTATTTTCACCATCAAAACTTCTATTGACCTGCTGGGCAAGTGCAAGGTCGTGAGTTCGAACCCTGGTCCCACAAAAAAAAAAAAAAAAAAAAAAAAAAAACTTCTATTGAATCAAATGCTCCCTAAGGTCACAAGTAAATGACAAACTGGAAAAATATTTACAACCAGAGGTTGTTTTATACAATCTATAAGAAACCTTTTTTTTGGTACCAGAAATTGAACTTAAGATTTTGTATTTGCCAGGCAGGCACTTGTGCCGCTGAACTATCTCCCTAGCCCATAAGAGCATTTGACAAGTCAGTAAATTAAAGAGTGAAGCCACTCAAAATGTAAAAATAAAGGGGAGGGGCAAGAGACAGAAAGTGACAGTTCTCATTGGTCCTTTGAGAGATGTGAATTAAAACAACACTGAGATTCCACCTCCCACAACAGGAATAGCTACCATCAAAATACCAACTGCCAACAAATGCAGGAGGGGCTGGAGAGAAAAGGAACTCTTCTCTTCTGCTGGTGGGAATCTAGACTGGTACAATCAGTGTGGAAATCCGTGTGGAGATTCCTGAGAAACTGGGAATAGAGTTCCCATTCAAAGTAGATATTACTCTTCTGGGTATCGTCCCAGAATTAAAGACATCATACCACAGCAATATGTGGGCACCCATGCTTAGAGCAGCACAATTAGAAATACCTAAATATTGGAAATACTAGATACCCATCAACAGAAGAATGGATTTAAAAAGATGTGCTTTTAGGGGGATAGCTCGATAGCATAAGCACCTGCCTGGCAAGCGCAAGGTCCTGAGTTTGACCCCTGGTACAAAAACAAATAAACAAAGAAAGATGTGTTTTTTAAAATTATAGAGTACTGCTCAGCCATAAAGAAGGACAAACTGGAGACTTTTATAAGTAAATGGATGCGACACGAGACTCTACCCACAAGTGAAATAAATCAGGCCCCTACGTGTATATACATGCACCAACACCCTGTCTCACTAGTGTGAGAAACTGAACAAAAAACACGATCCGAAACTTACAGCAGTTATTGTGAATCGGGGGAAAAAAAAAAAGAAAAAGAAAAAAAGGAAGAAAGAAAGAAAGAAAAAAGTATCCATACACAAGTTATTTAAAATAGTTTTACAGGTCTCCCGCTGCAGCCATGCAAATGGGGGTACCAGGAGCTCAGGCTTGCAGCAAGGCATGTCAGAATGGCTTAAGAAGATGGCAGACAAATGAGACATGAGGGAGATCTCCAGCTTCGATAAGGCCATGCTGAAAAAGATGGAGATGCAGAGAACACCCTGCCGACCAAAGAGACCAATGAGCGCGAAAAGCGGAGCGGGATTTCCTAAGAGTCCAGCGGATTCTCCACCCTGTCATGTCCGAGACGCCCTAGCCATCACGTGGAGGAAGAGCCACTTGCAAGATGGACACAAGCCACAAGCTGCACCCTGAACCCAGGCATTCCACACCGATGCCACAGGCCCATGGGTCTCTGAGGGGAGTGTACCCCCAAATCGGACTGACACATTTTCCAGTTTGCTCTGGGATATTATAGAAAATAATTTGTATGTTAAATAAAAGTAAAGCACATCTCATGGCAAAAAAAAAAAAATAGTCTTACAGCTAGCTTCTCTTAGTTCCTTGAAAAGAATGCTTTGTGGTAATATTGTTTAAACAAAGTATCATGCCTTTTTCTTGTCTAATTAATAGGAAGACAATATGCAATGAATCAACATTAATCTATTTCAAAATTCAAAATACATCAACTATTATAACAATGTACCAACTATTGTTACTGCCCTACTGATCTGCTTCATTGTTTATGTTTATTCTCTTTAAAATAGAAAAAAGATACAAATGTCCAGTAGCAGATGATATTCTCCTGAATGAGTAAAGAAATGAGAGAGAAGTCTGTGTGTGGTGCTGCACGCCTGTAATCCCAGGCTAGGAAGGCTATGAACAGGTGGATCACTAGTAGTCCCACCTAGTAGTGAGACCCTGAACACCCTATACACCCTTCCCTAAAATACAAAAATATATATGTATATATATATGTGTGTGTGTGTGTGTGTGTGTGTATAAATGGGAGAGAATGCAAAGTGCAAGGCATGATAGAGCAGGCCTGGGTGAGTGTGGATCTCTAGGCACCGAGGTCCTACCTGGGCTGGCAGGAAGGGAACCTGAGCCCCCTAGCTCAGTCTCTAGAGCATCGCTGGCAGTGTGATCAGAACGCAAAAGTAGACAGCTCTTCCTACTGGCCTATGTAGTAACAGGCCACCCTGCTGGAATGTATCTTTCTTTATATGCCTGGGGTCCCCAAAACACCCACATTAGAGAGTTGATCGAGTACTATGCAGGCGATTGAAACAGCACTGCACAGGTGCTGTGGTTTGAATGTAGTCAGTCCCTACCAAAATTCATGTTGAGATTACATCCTCAAGGTAATAGCACTGCAAGGTGACTGGGCCTTCGGAAGGTGTAAGGCCGGGCGTGGTGGCACACGTCTGTAATCCCAGCACTTGGGAGGCTGAGGCAGGAGGATCAGTGTGAGTTCAAGTCCAGCCTGTGCTACGAAAGTGAGCTCAAGGCCAGCCTGAACTGCACAACGTGACTGTCTCAAAAAGACAAAAAGGAAAAAAAAAAAAAGAGAGAAAGAAAGGTATCAGGCTTGGGTTGGTGGGATGGCTCAGCAATGTACAGCGTTTCCTTAGGCAAGCTTACGCAACCGCAGGGACTGCAGCACCAGGTTCTGCGCCAGCCCCACCCCCACCCCCAAGGCAGGCTGAGCCAGCCATAATATTTTTTTAAAAAAGGAGAAAGAAGGAAAGGTATCAGGGCTGTGAAGGACCCACCCTCATGAAAGGGTCAATACCATCCTGCAGGAGTGAGTCCTCACTCTCATGACCAGTTGGCTATCACAAAAGTAATTGTTTTATAAAGCAAGCTTGCCCCTCATGTCTCTCTTGTCCACAGAAGCCCACTTGCCTTTATTCTTTCTGCTGGCCATGAGCTGAAACAGCACAAAGCCTTCACCACATGCAGAAGCCTTATCTTAGACTTACAAACTACAAAGCCCAAGGCTAGAATAATCCTTTTCTCTTTATAAATTATCCAGCCTTATATATTTTGTTATAGTAGCAGAAAACAGACTAAGACAACAGATAGATGATAGATAGAAAATACATTCATAATCTATAGAGAAAGGTCTGACAAAACTTGCAGTGAACTACTAACATTGGTTATCACCAGTAGGAGCTTATGGGAAATGTAAGTGCTTTCTGTTTATCTGTGTTTTGAATTTTCTTTACAACAAATGTGTAAAACTTGATATAACAAAAAAAAAAAAAAAAAAAAGGAAAATAAAGTTTTGATTTTTTAAAAATGTCCTATTGTGAAAGTTGGCTTTTTCAAGTTTGTTTTTAAATTTGTCACAGGGCTTGGCTTTCTGGGCTCTGAGCTGGAACATGTGGAGGGTTTCCTGCTTGGGGAATTGTGTTTTTCCAGGTTGTCTGAGAGGCACTGGGAGTTCAGAATTAGCAACAGCTGCCTGCTTCTCACTGGATCACACTAGACCCCAGCCCCCGGGGCCACTGCTGCTGCCCTGGCCAGACCTCACAGTCCACTCCATCCTGAGCACAAAGTCCTGTGCTGTGGTGTTAAATGCTAGCTGTGGCTATGAGCACTGTAAATGTGAACCTCTGCAGCTCTTTCCATTTTCCTGGAACCATACAAGCTTTCCCTCTCTGCGGCTCACAGTGTAAGAGTGGTCATGTGACAAAGGCTTGGCCAATCAGAACCTTTCTTTGGCTAGCTACATAGTGATTGGTCCAGGACTGGAGCCATGGCCTCAGTCAACCTAATAAACTCTGCTCAGGACTTTTGCTGTAACCACTGGGGTTGCTGGGAGAAAGATACCCCAGCTAGAAGCTATAGGTGGGCCTTTGGTGACCCTATAATGAAGTCTACCAATGCCTTGCCCACCACCCCCATGTAGTCAGCTTGAGGCTAGTTACCCTGGACTTTGCAGTTCCTTGAGCCAAATTTCCCATTTTGCTCAACTACTCTGAGTTGTGTTTGTCACCACCAAGAGGGACGTCACTGCTTCGAGCGAGGAACCAGGAGCTATTTAAGGACCAGAGAGGCAGCTGTGAGGGGCAGCAGGTCCCTGGCTGGCAGAGCACACAGCCTAGGAAGCTGCAGGCTTCCTCCTGTGGCTGGCCTTGCCTCTGGCTCCTTCCATCTGCACAGACCCTGTGCATTTCGTAAATAATCCCACACAAATCCCCCTCCAGCAGGAGAGCAAGATGTTGAACTCACACTCCCCCAAAACACTTGGCTTCAGCTTCCAAATTTCTTTTTTTTTTTTTTTTTTAAGAATTTTTTTTTATTTTATTTATTTATTTTTTTCTTGTTTCAGAATCTTTGTTTGTTTATTCACTCATTTTTATGGCCGGCTTAGCCCGACCCGAGGGCAGGGCTGGCGCAGCATGTGGTGCCGGGGATCAAACCGCGGTCCCTGAAGCCACCCAAGCTTTCCCAAGCAGGGGCTTTAGACCACTGAGCCATCCTGCCAGGCCCCTCAGCTTCCAAATTTCTTAACGCCTCTCATTGTAGTTTAAGTTTTGTGTAAATTCTGCATTCTCTACCAATATGCTCTGACATTTAAAAAAATATTTTCTGTGATGACTTTAGAAATTAGACCTTTTTTTCAAATGTATTATGCAAGTCTTTTCTCCTTTTCTTTGGTTTTCTTTTCACCCTCTGAATAGGGTCTTTTTTTTTTTTTTTTTTTTTTTTTCTACATCCCTCCACCCTAGTACTAGGGATTGAACCCAGGGAGCACTGAACTACACCCACTCCAGGCTGCCCTTGACCTTGAGATTCCCTCTGCCCCGGCTTCCTGACAGCTCGGAATTAATAGTGTCTTTTGATGCACAAATGTTTTTCATCTTGGAGAACTCTAGTTTATCCAGTTTTTCTTTCCTTGAATGTGCTTACAGTGGCCAAGAGACCATTGCCACTTTCAAGATTACGCCTATGGCTCTAAGACAATAGGAAAGGGTAGAGTAGAAGAATGCAATATTGGGTGTAGTACGAGGCAAGAGGACGAAGCAAGAGGGGGAATAAATAGGGAGGGCAGAGGGAACTGGAGGCAGGGGTCAGGAAAGGGTGGGGTCCAGCACAGACCAAAGGACAAGGGACAATGTGATAAGGGCTCATAGACCAGGGTCAGCCTGCGATGGAGGCAGGAGAGAGGAGAAGACCTGGAGCAGAAGGCCCTTCACCCAGCCCCCAGGACAGCCCTGGGTGATAATGGCCTTCCCACGGTGCTGGAACTTGGAGCACCTGGCTGATAGTTTTCAGCTTCTGAGAAAATCATTTGTCCCACATCTCACCTCAAAATAGCAGATTCTAGAGTCTCTGGGAAAAATAGTGCAGTGGTCTAACTCATGAATCCAGAAGCCCAGCTGTCAGGGTTCACTGCATCTGAGACTGTGTTGTGCTGTTTGAACAGAGCCCCACATCCAGTCATCAGTAATGAAGAGAGATTTGCTTGGCGCAAGGTTCCAGAGGCTGGAATGCTGGTGAACGAGGGGCTCCCTCTGGGAAGGCCTGGAGCTGCTGCGTGGCCCGGTGGGAGGCAAGAGTCAGAAGGAAGGAGACCAAGCACATCCTTCGTAGGGACCTGAGGACCGGGCTCCCGGGATGGAAAATGCAGTAATCCCGACCTAATTACTTCTTAAAGGCCCCACCTCTCAGCACCACCAAGGGAGACTGAGTTTCTAATTCCTAATGCAGGACCTGTGGGGGAGATATTTAAACCACAGCATGGGGCTATTCCCAAAACAGGTGTGGCCTTGGACAAGTCCCTTAACTTCTCTCTCCAAGCCTCTGAACCTGCCTAGGCTATCCAAGGAGGTAGGCCTCAAAACGTACCTAAATACTCTGCGTGCCAAATATCAGCTAGCACCGCACACCTGGGGAAATGGAGAAGCAGGTCCCAGAGATGTTTAATGACACATTTTCTAATTCTGTCCATATTTAGATGTTTTCCCAACAAGAGTGTATGCATTTGTAAGTAGAAAACACGGAGGAGCTCAGGCTTGGGGCCATGGGAGGAAGCCAGGCTTGCCTTGCTAGCCAGGCCGGGAAGCCAGAGGGCAAAGGCTGCACGATTGGTTTGACCCAGCACAGCCGGGCTTGGCTCAGAGCCAGCTCAGGCAGGGAGCAGAGGCTGCTGAGAGCCCCGTCTGGGGCTGCTGAGCAGGGGCTGCCTTGTGAAGAACCAAGTGTGAGGCTCCGAAGTGCTCTCTGGATGTGGCCCATTGTACCACAGGAGAAGTGTGTGTAGGGGGGACCTGCTCCAGGCTCCATGCATGTTTCTGGGGACGGAACCCCAGCTTAGCCCCATGCAAGAGCCAGGGCCGTCTGTGATGCCAGGTGTCAGCCTATGACCCCGGCTGTAGTCACTTCCGTTGTTTGGCCATGGCATGGGCTCTGCTGCTCCTTGGGGAGAAGCTGGCATTGTGTTCTCAATGGTCAGTGGTGGAAAAATCACACACATAAGCTGAGTAAACAGAGACACGGGGCCGCCACCATGGGAACAGTGGGTGGAGGTGGCAGCACGGCAGGGACACAGCTTGACCCAGGTTCACCTTGGAGCAAGAGTCTGAACAGGGGCCCACGGGAGTGGCCCAAGGAGCTCTACGCCCAGAGGTCCCCATCGGTCACCCAGGAAGTCAGGGGCAAGGGCAGCACCGAGTCCTCTTGGCTTTTGCTCCTCCACTGATAGGCTGGCAGAGAAACAGGGGGCATTTCTTTTTGAACTGTCATTTTTGAGGAGGCTTTGGGGACAGCCCTCATCCTTCATCTTTCAAGCCCTGAATTTGCTTAAGGTCCTTCATGGTCCCCAGAAGATGTTAGCGCCTAGAAGACACCAGTACAGAGTAGAAGAGCCCACAGGAGACACAGGATTAGCACGTGGCAGACATTGTCACGCTTCTGCTTCCTGGCTCGAAGGCACAATGCCCTGCACCTGCAGTGCAAAGGAGGAGAGGTTCGCTTTGCTCATGATTTTTAAAGGTTGAGTGGTGCAAAGCACTGCGGAAGGGCCTTGTGGAGGAGGGCCACTCATCACACTGCAGCCAGGAAGCAGAGAGGAGTGGAGGGAGGAGCTGGGGAGGGGGATTCCCTCTCCAGGCCGCACCCCCAGGGGCTGAGCTCTTCCAACCAGACCCCACCTCCTAACAGCAAGCCAGCTCCCCTGTTCACTCAGCCCCGTCCCCTCCCCAAGGCCCTGTGTGGGCAAGAGGGCTGTCTAGACACCACGACACAGCACACAGAAACACCAGAACCCAAGGTTCCCCGGATAAAGCTTACAACGCTCTACCAATCCCAGGGGCTCCTAATCTAAGGCAGATTCCTTTATGGGTGACCACCTCTATTCAGACCAGAAGTGCAGAGACAAGTTGGGGACTGGCTGACTCTCTTGCCTGGGGAGATGAAGCCATATTCCTTCAGAGGTAGTTGGGCTTGGGGATGAGGTCAGCTTGCTCTTGGGAAGTTGTTATTTCCTGTTTCTAAGAATAATGATCAAACAGCATTTCCCTTCAGAACGCTGGGCCCCGCACCGGGGACTTGCTTAGGCCTGGGCTGTCCCTCAGCCCCTTTGTCGTCCTGTGAGGCTCCACTGAGTTGCAGACAGCTCTGCATCCAGGGGCCTGCCCTGTGCTACACGCCTCTGCTATGCCCTTCCGCTCTTCCTGTCCCTTCAGGTTCCCAGGAGTAGCATTAGGCAAAGGCGAGGCAGAGGGTGGGCTGATGCATCCACAGACTGTGACAGGTGGGGTGACTGCCAGGGCAGGACAAGGGCACCCCTGCCCCCGCTTGTGGAGGACCACCTCAGCAGCTCTCCTTGAAAGAGGAGCAACTGTCTTCATTTTGACTGAGCCTGGCCCTATTCCTTTATATTGAACTGTAGAGAGCTGGCTAGGACTTTTTATTATCTTCCAATTGTCCTTAAGCAGTGTGTATTGGTCTAGCCGAGGTGCTGGTGGTAATTTTTGAAGATGGCACGCGTGTTTCCCTGACAACAGGACAAAGAGTCAATGCTCCACATTGTCAGCTGGGATCGAGCCTCGAGATAGAGGCTGTGACTTTCCAGGGCTTGAAAGATTACACGTTAGAGCTGAAGCACCAGACCCCCAGAATATTAGATACTATTTCAATAGCATAATACAAGTTACTTCCTTTGCATATCTTCTCTGAATATGGTGGAGGTGAGTGCAGGCCTCCTACCTAGCCCAGCTCACAGTGCTCACCTTCTTCCCACAATTCCCTTCAGTGCTCACCTTCATCCCACAATTCCCTTTCGCAAGCCACTCCCCCTTCTCCAGTAAATAAAACCAGAGTGCAGCCCTGAGTTGCTCTCTTGGCTCCAGAAAGCCATGTTCATGGCTGGATTTAGGGCCCCTTGGCTCCCCAGTAATGATATATATATATATATATATATATATATATATATATATATGTCTTAATGTCTTTGTTATCGCCGTGGGTTGCACTGTAAGTGGTAGATTGGAATTAACTTGGTGGAATTCCAATAACGTGGTTTTAGGATTGTAAGTTTAGACTTAGGCTGAGACAAGAACCAGAGGGACTCTGACACTGCTGGGGGCCACAGCTTAGCCAGGCATCCCCACTCTCAGACAGCCACACAAGCTCCCGGCCCTGCCCCAGCTGTCCAAGCCACACTCGGGCCTGGAGCCTGCAAGCTCCCCACCCCTCACCTCTAGAGAGTAGCTGACCTTGGCCTCCAAAGTGAATGGGGCAGGACAGAGGGTTCTGGGCAGGGACAGCTGCCTCGGGGACTTCTTTGGTTTTCAGGGTGACCTGGCAGACTTTATCTGAAGAGGCAAGAGAAGCACCTGCTGGCTTTCTCCTTGATAGCTAAGCCCCTGCATCCCAGCTGGCTGAAAGTGCCTGGGCCTGTAACTGCCCACAGTGTGTGTGTGGGCTCTGCCGGGCAGGCAGCCTCTGGCAGGCACTGGGTTGTTCAACCCTGAGTACAGGTGCCAAAGATGTGGATTTATGAAAATCTCGGCAGGGCCAGGGGCCAGAAGGAAAGAACTCTAGCAGATTCCGCCCAGAGACCAGAGGCAGGATTCAGAAACACCATCCCAACCGGCAAGCTTTGGATTTTTTTGGGTTGTGTAGCTCAGTAATACAGTACCTATGTGGCAAGTGTGAGGCCCTAGGTAAAAAGGAGGGGAGGGGGCTGAAAAGGAAACAAAACGAAACACAAATATAGAATATTTGGAGCCCAAGTAGCTGGACATAAAGCCATGGGGTGACTCCCCGAATCGACTGGGTTCCATCCCTGTCCCCATCTGATGGCTCATAGAAGTGCTTGGCATTCGAGCTCCTGTGGTTTCCCTCCCAGGCGTGTGACCTCTGCGCTGCAGCACCCACTGCCCAAGGTCACAGCCAGGTCTGTGGCACAGACAGCACTCTATCACCAGTGAAGGCAGCAATTCACCACCTAGGTGAGCAGCAAGTAGTTTCTCCCTTTTGCTTTCTTTGTTCTTCCCAGGAGCCCCAGTGGCGCAGACCCCTGCTCTGTTTGTCCCTTGGTTCCCGCCAGCAGTCCCGCAGCTGGGCTCATGGACACCCTAGGCCTCTCTGACCTCCACGCCACTCTGTGCCCTTTCCCCAATCCAAGGCCAAGGCATGAGGCAAAAAACCCAGGATGGGGGCCCTGACCTTGAGACCTTGGGTGGGTACCTGTCAGGTGGTCCGCACTGATTGGTTTTTCTTTTTTTTTATTTTCTGTATTTTTTAGGGAAGGATCTCACTACTAGGTTGGACTCATAGTGATCCGCCTGTTTACAGCCTCCCAAGAGCAGGGATTATAGGTGGACGCCACCATGCCCAGTCTCAATGGTCATCTCAGTGTACCCCGGAGGCAGGGCTGGCATGGTAGACCTGGGGATTGAACCCCTGGCCCCTGCACCTGCATGCAGGTGCCTTAATCTGCTGAGCTATTTGGCTGGCCCTACCCCCTCATTGGTATTTCTACCAGGCTGGGGACAGGTCCCAGTTTCTCTGAAGGCTGCTCTACTGCAAGCCTCCTCTGCATCATGAGGTGCTGAGCAAGGCTCAGGGCAGCAGACAGCAGCCGCATTACCTTCAGCCACTGAGTGAGAAGGCAAGTGGTGAAACCCACACCACTCCCATGGTCCTTTTCCTCTGCCTCTCTGTCTGGTGCAGGCACAGAGGTGAGTGTGGAACATGCCCTTGCCACTGGAGACAGTCACAGCTGGTACCTGTAGGGCGTGTACTATGCGCCAAGAATGGTGCTCAGAGCTTGGATCCGTCAAGGTACATTCAATTGAAAGGAGCAGACAGTAATTTTTGTTTGTTTGTTTGTTTGTTTGTTTGTATTATGGCCGGCTCAGCCCACCCTGGGGAAGGTGCTGGCACAGTATGTGGTGCTGGGGATTGAACCATGGTCCCTGCTGTTGCCTAAGCTTTCCTAAGCAGGTGCTTTAGATCGCTGAACCATCTCGCCAGCCCTGGTAATTGCTTTGAATAAAGGCATTTGAAGTCTTTTGTCAGAGTAAGAATGCTAGGGCCAGCAAGACAACTCAGCAGTCTAAAGAGCCTGTTTAGGCAAGCTCAGGCAAGCACACAGGGACCAAGATTCAGTCCTTAGCACTACATATTGTGCCAGCCCTGCCCCCCCATGGGCTAAGCAGGCCACAATCAATCAATTGATCAATCAATAAAATAAGAATAAGAAGCCCGGGGCTGGGGAGATAGCTCCGAGGCACAAGTGCCTGCTGGGCAAGTGCAAGGTCGTGAGTTCGAACCCTGGTCCCACAAAAAAAAAAAAAAAAAAGAAGCCTAAGGGTTGCAACTCAGCAATGCCTCCCCACAGCTCTGCCCTCTCCCTCTGATATGTAAGTTTTGTATCCTTAAGCTTCATGTCTCACTGCCTCAAAGTAGCTGCTGTAGTCCTCAGGTATCATAAACGTTTCTCAAGGGCCAGCCAAATAGCTCAGCAAATTAAAGTGCCTGCTTAGGCAGCGCGCAGTGGCCAGGGTTCGATCCCCACCATACCTACCTGTTCTGCTCCTGGGCCTCACTGAAACAGCAATTGAGATGGTGCATGGCTGGGGACAACCCACTCGGGCCCCCCTCCTGTTCTTCTCTCGGACAGGAGCTTTCTTTCCTTCAATAAATATGTTCTGCTCATTAAAAAAAGGGGGCTGAGGAGATAGCTCAGTAGACTAAGTGGTTACCTGGCAAGTGTAAGGACCTTAGTTCAATCCCCAGTACTGCAAAAAAAGAAAAAAGAAAGAAAAGAAACCTTTGAGCTGGCCAGATAACTCAGCAGATTAAAGCACCTGCTTAGGCAGGTACCGGGGCAGGGGTTCAATCCCCAGTGTGCTGTGCCAGCCCCACCCCTGGGGTGTGCGCACTGAGATTTTGATTGAGACTGGGCATGGTGTCTGTATTAGTTACTCTTTGCTTGTTGCTAGGGCAAATACCCAACACTCAAAATGAAGGAAGGAAAGGTTTATTTAGCTCACAGTTCGTGGAGGTTTCAGTCCATATTCGGCTGGCCCAAGGCTGAGTGGAACAGAGCAGAGAGCATCCAGTTCATGGCGGTGGAACAGCAACAAAATGGCGGCAGAGGTAGCCAACCAACATGGCAGGAGAGCAGCAGCAGCAGCTAGAGCTCTAGTCTGTCTCTCAGTCTCTCTTTATATTACATTCAGGCTCTCTGCCTTAGCTCCCACCCTAGGCTACACCCATAATCCCAGAAGTACTTCCACCCATAATC
>PVJA010014576.1:34232-47239 GCA_004027025.1 Myocastor coypus | reverse complement strand
TCTCACTATGCAGTTGAGGCTGGTCCTGAGCTCACTTTTGTAGCCCAGGCTGGTCTCGAACTCGCATCAATCCTCCTGCCTCAGCCTCCCGAGTGCTGGGATTACAGGCGTGCGCCACCACGCCCGGCTATAAAACCTACTTTCTTGACATACTGAAAGAACAGAATTGCATGCACAGTGCATACACACACACATGCACACACACACACGCATGCACACTTCTTATAACACAAAAGTTCTAAACAGAAAAAATAATGTATTAATGACACCTTAGCTTGCGGGAAGAAAAAAAATATGGTATTTTATTTATTCTTAAGTGATTTCTTCCCAAAGCTTACATTTCTCACTTGGATTTTGAATTCTAGGATCAGTGATGTCTAAATAAAATGTAAGTATACAGGCATTCTAGATGCATTAAACATGTGAGAAGCATTAAGCATTTTATCAGATATCAGCTGGGAATTTACCAAAGCATATCAGGAAAGTTTCATTTCTAAAACTGAGAATTATCTTTCTTGATTATCATAACTGTCAAAAGTACATGATCCAAGCTGGATGCTGTGGCACAAAGCTCTGTAACTCCAGAACTCTGGAGGGTTGTGAGTTCCAGCCCAACCAGGCAACTTAATGATTTAGTGACAACAGACTCAGAGTAGAAAAAGACTGGAGAGGTAGTTTGGCACAGAAGCCCCAGTGCTGAAGATAAAATAATCCAAACAACTGTTTAACATGTTATATTTATATTCATCAAACCAAGTTAACAATAATAAAATTATTGATACTTATTGAGTGATTATTAATATCAAGATCTGCCCAAGTATTTTACACATATTTATCTCATTTAGTCCTAGAGCTACCTTTGGAGAGAGGAATAAATTATTATACTCATTTTACAAATGAGAAGAGTAAGCCATAGAACTAAAGAATGAGTCCACCACTCACAAATAGTGCAACTTTAGAATAGGCTAAGGAAACTAAAAGTGCTGTGACTCACAGATTTTCATTGATGGTATATAACTTGATATGTCATGGACCAGTCTACTTGTTTTTCATATTGATTTTATGCAAATTCAAATAAAAATTAACAACTGTGACCTACCTTTATCAGAAATACCTGGCAATCACCGATATAATCGTATTCCAGTCCATCAAAAGAATGGTAATGCCGGTCCCCATAGATCGTGCACACAGCTGGGCATGGGTAATATGTGCAATTGAACATGCCTCGTCGACAAACACTGTTAAAAATTACATGAAAAACTTGGCTCTAATTAGTGCTTTCCATAAAAAATGCAAGGGTTGTATTCAAGGGCATTCACTACATATAGGAACACTGGCAGTTTCTTCTGACATCAGCTATTACTTTGAAACATTAGGCATATATTTATAACATATCTGAATATATTACCCAACATCAAAACAAGTATAAAATTCATGACTGGGTGACACAGGAAGCTGAAAATGGACTGAAAATTCAACATAGGTCTTCTAAAAGCCAGAAGAATACAGTACCATCTCCTGTATTTCAGTCAGTTTAACAACTTGACCTTGAGCTTAGAATCTCTATCCATGTTTTAAAGAAATTATAATAAACTTTTTGCTTTATAATATTATTTCCACTTATTTTCAAAAGCAAAACTTCCATTAAAGACAATCTTGTCTTTGAAACATTCAGAACTTCAGAGATATATTTTCTAATTAAATTTCCAAGTTGTCACATTTCACAATTTCTTCTAGGCCAAAGGCGTCTACATAAAAATAATGATACAATTTTCCTGTTCAAGCAGTTCTCCACCAACTCCTTACTGTCTTTAAAATCTTATTTACTTAGGTTTCATTTTTTTTTTTTATGACTGGCCAGTCACATCAAGTAAATTCAAGAGATAACTGATAGTAATTCAATTTCTTGGGACAATTTTGATGAGAGCAATAGAACTGGTTACCAGGTGTAACATGGTGTAGCGATCACTTCTCCTGAGAGGTACTCCCAGTCTTTCCAGATACAGGGACAGCTTTCGGGGACATAACATTTTCCTTTGTGCTCTGCCATTCTTCCAAATGGAAAGTCAAATGTTATTAGTGTAAATAGGCAAATTCAGTTTTTAGTAAATAATTTTATCACATTCAGCACTGTCTTCTTTATTTACAACATATGCGGCCTTTAGAGGGATGACTATAGTCTTTCTCTTCTTTTTTTAGCACAATATCTTATATAGCATGGTATTAAATAAACATCAAACAAATGGTTTTAGTCTGTTGTGTGTGTGTGTGTTTGTGTGTATGTGTGTGTCGCTGAAAACTGAAACCAGAGCTTTACACTGAGCTATACCTGAGGCCTTTTTAGTATGATTTGTTCTGAAAAAGAATGTACTTTAAATTTCTACCTTTTTGTTATCTGCATAGTATAACCAAAATGAGATAAAACTCTAAATTTCCAGCAAATTGAGTCATTCTGAAGAAAGTATTTAAAGAGGAACTAAAGACCCTGTCTTTACTATTTGTTACTAGAAAAAGTCCATCGAATCTAATAATTTTTGAGAAAGTAGCAAATCATGAAATGGATATTTTCTGTTATAAAATACAGAGAATAATCAGAGATCAGAGATCAGAATTAAAATTATGAAATTTTGCTTAAGTAGTTGTAAGTGAAAAATCATCATGCGGCCTTCTCAATGCTAATGTCCCTCATAATGTTATTTCCTTCTTTAAAAATCACCTACTAAAAATATCCAAACATATCTATGCCTATAAAAGTCAAAATACACCTATTTGAACCTGTGCCCCCTCTCCCAAATAGAAAAAAAACATCCCATTTGTTCCTTGGGGACCCTGCTTTCTTCTCACAGAGGACCATGCTTCCTTACTGAAGTGTATGCTGCCCACTGGACTTTTAATTCTAGGAGGGCAGGGCTGGCGAGGTAGCTCAGCAGACTAAAGCACCTGATTACGCAGAGCTCAGAGGCCAGTGTTTGATCCCCAGTGTGCAGTGCCAGTCCCACTCCTGGGGTGCGCTGAGACAGCATTGAGACTGGGCATGGTGGTGCCCACCTGTAATCCCAGCACTTAGGAGGCTGAAAACAGAGTGCAATCTACATTGTGAAACCCTGTATACCCTGTAGACCCCATACTAAATACATTAAAAAAAATCCAGGAGGCCATCAGTGTATTTTATTGCTGTCTCAATGCCTAGAACATTAAAAAAAAACACTAACTTCAGTTAAGTAAAAGTTAATAAAGAAACATTATTAAATAGATCGTACATTTTGTCATTAGATTTCTTTCTTGCAGACCACAATGCCATAGATTCCATCGCCTGCTACCTCACCTCTCTCAAACTTGTCACTCCTATGGTCTTTGTATCTTTCTTCTTCCTAGAAAACCCTTCTCCTTGGGTTTCAATTTAGTGTAATCTTTTCAGCACTATTTTTGTGTCCCCAAACTATTATGTATTCCTTATATTTCTTACTAATTTGCAAAAACCTTTATTAAAGGGTACAGAAGGATGAAACTAGGGACTTGATTACATGTCATAGAGTGATGATAAAGGTACCAATAACAAAACCCAACATTTTTTGACTATCTAGTATACACATTTGTTGATACCTCA
This sequence comes from Myocastor coypus, assembly GCA_004027025.1. Taxonomy (NCBI): domain Eukaryota; kingdom Metazoa; phylum Chordata; class Mammalia; order Rodentia; family Myocastoridae; genus Myocastor; species Myocastor coypus. The sequence goes on along the minus strand of PVJA010014576.1, from coordinate 43,632 downwards.
ACCACCAATCCCACAGCTTAGCGTAATGCTGCGAACACTAGGTGATTCATAAAATCTGTCTTCTTACCCAACCACAATCCCTGTATACCTGGCCAGAATGAGTAGTTATGTTCATCTACAGCTTTTTCATAACTAATCAAAGACTGGAAGAAGGAGGAGGAGAGCTAGAAATCACTCTGAAGTAATTGCTCTTAGTAGGTGTGGGTAACAGGGCATTGCTATGAATTAAATCTGCAATGTCCCCTTAAGACTTCCGTGTCCAGAGGTTGAGCTTCCAAGCTGAGTGGGTTAAGGGTGTGGCACTCAGTGGAGTTCACGCAAGCACGCTGGTAGAAGGTGGGAGCTAGGCAGTAGAGGCAGGCCGTGGAGGCCCAACCGGAAGGCCCAACCGGAAGGCGGCTTCTCCTCCCTGCCTCTTCCCTTCTCCCTTTGCTGTCTGGCTGCGATGAGATGAGCAGCTGTCCTCTGCTACGCCCTTCCGCACTGCCCACCTGCTGTGCTCATCTGCCCATCAGCTGCTGCCTATGGACTGAAGCCTATTCCAAGTTTTGAAGTTCACGTCTGCCCAGAAGGAAAGAAATATTCTGACTATAGGTTTCCTGACCCTGAATTACCTCTAAAAGGTTTCAGTGCCCTAGGTGGTTAGACATTTTCTTCCAGCAAAAAGAAATTAAAACACTGTGACTAAGCACTCACTGCACACCCACCATATGATGATGGTGCATTGCACCTGCTCAGCCGTCCACGAGATAAACATCCTTGTGCCCATCTACAAAATGGGAACTCGATATGGCAGGTGACTAGCCAATGTGCCCTGAGGTCTGTGGCTAAGAAAGACTAACGTTTGAAGCCGTTTTTATCTCTTTCTATGGCAAGACTTTCTATTTCTTCAGCCCACTGCAATTTCTGAACTAGAGTTAGCTACGTGGTCCTTGTATTGTTAGTGAATCGCTGGCATTTTCAGGAGCCCCATGAAAACAAGTGATACTAGGCGATTGTCCCAAAGTGAGCCAGGTAAGGTCACATTCCAGACGTTGAAACTAAATCACACGTTACCATAATGTGGCATTCTAGTAACAAAAGCATTTCCATATCAATCAGAGACTCTTATGCTAACTCTAACTACATTTCAATGTAACCAGAGATAGGCTAAGAAATTTTCTTATATTTAATGATACTTAGCTAACAAATAATCATTGTCTAAAAGTCAAAAGTTATATTAAGTAGATTGTTTAAAAAATAATGGCATCATGCACACTATGTAAAACCAAATTAGGGGATGGCTTTCATCAAGCATGTATCCCTAAAAGTCAAAATTAAATCAAGCAATTTGTAGGCTCCATTTATTGTACCATAATAAAAGTTTCAGTTCCCTTGTTCTTGAAACTAAAATGTCTTCCTTCCTCTTGTTTTCTTTGGCCTGACAGCTACCTGTCTTTGTTTTCTCATGGTAGGCATTTCTTCTTGTGTGACCTCTTTCTGCCTTTTATGCTTTTCCTTTTAAAGAGATTAATGCTAGTCCTAAATTACTTGTCTCTTCATCCTATTCCAGAGGAGTCACCTAGACAAATGGGATTCTCCTGGGAACCAAACCACAAGCCCTCTCTCTTCTTTGCTCATGGTTTATGTGAGCTGAGCTCAGGAATCTCTTTTGTCAACACATCCATCGAGGAAGAATGGGTCACCTGTTTGCCTGGGATGTCCCTCCCTTGTGCACTGATCCTATTCATTACCAGCTGAACAAGAGCCCGGCAGGCCAGAGCAGGTGGGTGCCCACAGGAAGTTGATTGCCACAGCCTTCTGTGTTTGGCTTTCACTAACTAGGTATTTCTGCAACTGAAGGAAAGCTATGAAGAGTCCATGACTATCACAAAGTAAGAATTACACTTACTGAGTATAATCCCACATACACACACTCCATTTCTCATATGGTCTAAGTGAGATTTTTCTTAAAGTTTGCAAAAATACCACCCAGCCAACAGTGGCAGGATGTATCTGAAGCCAATACTGTCTCTCCTAATCTTTCTACTGTGTAGCTTCAATACACAGCTTCCTGTAACATCTCTAAGACAAAGCAGTTGATATGTATCACTATTAGAACTTAACATCAACCAGAGTAACTACAGCAGCAGAATACACAGAAGGTACATACTTCCAGTGGGTTTTGTTGTTGTTGTTGTTGTTTGTTTGCTTGCTTTTTCTGTTTTCTTTTTTGGACTCAGAATAGAACTCTGGGCCTCATGCTTGCTAGGCAGGTGCTGTGCCACTGAGCTACATCCCTGGCCCTCCAGTGTGCTCTGGGTGAGGACTTTTCCAAAACTGCAACTGCATCTGGGGAGAAATTCCACCTCCCTCTCTCCTCCGTTCAGCATATTATTTTTACAACATTGTACATGTTACATGAGTCTATAAAAATAATTACAAGTCCTTCAACCACCAACCTAAGGTAGTCACTAGTGAAAACAATGACTTGGCTATTTCTGCAAGCAATAAGTGCACTTCTCCTTCCTGTCCTATCCTGAGCAGTCTGTGAAGGCCAGAAAGAAAGACTTACCCTGGGGCACAAACACAGCCACTTACACAGGGTGAAGATGGGGCACAGGTGAAGTTCATAGCCAGGTTTGCACACGTTGTTTCACAGTTTACACCCCCCGCTGGTAAGTCAGGGTCAGGAAACCTACAGTCAAAATACTTCTTTCCTTCTGGGCAGACATGAACTTCAAAGATAAACAACAGATGGAAGGCCTTTAAAACTTCACATTTGTTCCATACACAAATAATCATAGGGACATTCATTTGTCATCAGAACAAAATTCACCACAGAACATTGCGCCAGTCGTGGTTGGATAACACTCTTATTCCATAACTTTTAGTTGGTGAACCCACAAACATTGCCTAGCCAGATATCATTTAATCATCAAAGCCTGCAGACCTTGAGTTTGAAAATTCCAGTTGCCTTTCGTAAGGTGATGACTAGCATATAATTTTCCTTTTTGCATATAATTTTCTGAAGTAAAAATAAATGCATACTATAAATTCTTTTAATGTATTTAGTACAAGATCTACAGGCTCTACAAGGTCTCACTGTGTAAATCAGACTCATAGCGATTCTTCTGTTTTCAGCAGTGCACCACCAGGCCCAGTCTCAATTGCCATCTCAGCACACCCCAGGGTCAGGGCCAGCATGACACACCAGAGATCAAACCCTGGCAACTGCACTCTGCTTAAGCAGGCACTTTAGTCCACTGAGCTATCTGGCCAGCCCATTATTTTATTTTATTTTATTCTATTTTATCTTATTTTATCTTATTTTATTTATTGGTAGTATCAGGAATCAAACTCAGGCCCTTGTACTTGTCAGGCAAGCACTTTTTCCACAGAGATATCTCCTCAGCTCTGCAAACTATAAATTTTGAGGGCTGAAAATGCAATCTACATTTAACCTCTCATGCAACCACGATGAATGCAATGCTTCTACATCTTGCTTTACATGTGGGCCAGTGTTTTTCACTAGTCCTCAGAACACTAGAAATGCAGAAGTGAATAGAGCACAAAAACAGGACCAGTGAGTGACAAAACACATGTGGAGATCAAAATGAGGACCCTCCCACCAGGATAAAGGAATCACATCTGGAGGACACCAGGGGAGAAAGCTGGCCACCTATACTTCTCTGCTGTAACCATGAGTCATCTGAAGCAAGTGGAACAGAACTGGAATGATGAGTACAGGTGGGACCCGTGAATGCAGCCTGTGAAGGTGCCTCACACTTGCCTGAATCCTCAGAAAGTACATCAAGGGCAGCTATGAAAGCTAGTCAATCATGAAAATATACCTGGCCTTCAAGTAACAACAAAGCCAGAGATCGCAATTTCTCCTACTAGCCTAACTGTTTCTGTCCAGTAAAATGAATAAAGGTTCATTTATATTTGCTCAGAATTTCTCCATTGTCACTGAGAACTAAGACTCTTAATAATAAAAATAAAACAACATACTCACGTTCATAGGAAAGATATTTAAGTGTGAAAGGACTTCCTAGAAGAGAGGGCAGTAGAAACCTTGCTGTATGCCATCATTAATTGATTGCTACTAGGCCTGAGGGACCAGCGATGTTAACATCACCTTGGCCATCCAAAGAAATGGAGAATCTTAGGCATCTCCCCTCACTTACTGAACCAGATTCAAAATTTTTTTAACAAGATCCCCAAAGTAATTTATGGACATTGAAATCTAAAAGGTCTAAATCTAGAGTACTTCTCCAGTTCTTGATCCACGAATTCGTTGCAACAGTTGTCTAAGTCATGTTCTGAAAGCCCTTGGGCCGCCCGAGGTGGCGGTGGGGTAGGCAAAGCCCCTGAGCACTTTAGACAATCATAGACGTTCGACGAACTGACCCACAGGGATTCTAACTCTTAATGTGAAAGGTAGAAAGCACTAGAGAAGCATCCCAAGGCCGGACCCAACGCACACAGGCAGACAACGGAGACCCTTCCTGCCCGAAATCTCACGCAGCGTTAGAGCTGCGTTCTCCTTAAAGAGCAACAGATCTGCGACTCACCAGGAGAGGGCGTTGCTAACTCATCGCATTTGACTGTTCCATTCGAACACTGGCTGGAAATAAAGAAATAACTTATGAACCCAGACCTTACTCTTTGCTGTATTTCAACAACATAATGAAAAAAATTGAGAATTTATACAAATATTACCATTTCCCCACAAAATATATTTTACAAATAAAGTATTGCGTTAGGTCCAACTTGAAGAGAGCTATTTCTGTTTGCCCTATTTTTATACAACAGCTATGCATGTAGGCCCTGGTGAGCGGTCTGGAAATTGAAAGAGAAAAATTACTGTTAATGTACTTGATCCTCTAGTAGGAGAAGAAGGTGTACAACTTAGCATTTGTGCAGCGTGGCAACTGCAACACAGACATGCATTGAAGAGGTAGAAGTAAAACAAAACAGTTACAGTGGTTGACAACTGACGCCACAGAAGTCAAAGCGGTGAAGTCTTAACGGTGTTGAAGAGTGAGTGGGGGCCGGTGAGACAGCTCGGGGGTCTAAGGCACCTGCTTAGGCAGCCACAGCAACCACGGTTCGATCTCCGGCACCACGTGCTGTTCCAGCCCCACTTCCAAGGCAGGTTGAGATGGCCAGAACGAAGAAGAGTGAGTGGAGTTGTAATGGGACACGGTAGGAAGGTTCCGACCCTCCATGGAAACAAACCGTGAAGGAGTCAAAAGGTTCACCTTAACCGTGCACAAGGACATGAGGGTCGCAAATAATCAGGAAAGGCCCATTGAGGCGCCTGGATTTTATCTCAAAAAAGCATCCCTGAATAGCTAAGATAAGTGATGTGATTGCACTGTATTTTAGGAAAATCACCCTGGCAGCCGTGCTGAAGGCAGTGTGCAGTTAGCATTTTCTTTGCAATTTGGGTCCTAAAGTGACAGTAGAAAGCAGAAACAATGGGCAGACAAATTGGCTTTGAAAATCCTTTAAACAGACAGCACGACAAGGAACCGCACACAGTGTGCAATAACTCCAACATTTTCCCTTTATCTTTGGAACAGATCCTGTGTTGTATATTTAAGAGCCACAGGACATGAGAAAATCTGCATGTGCGCCCATTACCAGTAGAATGCCCTTCAAAGTTGGGACCCACACTATGAGTGGCAGAGAGAAACCAAAGCAGAGGGGTCTCAGATCATGTTGTTTGTTTGCTTGTTTTGGGGAGTTTTGTACTGAAAATCAAGCTCAGGACCTTGCCAGGCAGGTGCTGTGCTGGGAATCTATGTCCCCTGCCCACAGATCCAATACTGTATCCTGGGTTTCTGTATTATACTTACCTCTTTGGCACATAGGCTTTTTGAAAGGAATACAGATGACATCACCATACTAATTAAATTTTTATTCTTCACATGAACAGATGGATCTTTAGTTTTGCTAACTTTGCATAAATAAATGCAATTATAACAAATTTAACAGAGAGATGAAAAATTGTCAGAAAGGAAGAAAGGCAAGGCTAGAGGATAGAGCACTGGAAGTGTCAGGGTTCAAATATGGTTTGTCCCCCTAAGACTCACTTGAAGCTTGGTCCCTGATACCGTATTGGTGCAAGAAGTAGGTGAGAGGTCAAGGGCTACAGTCTCAGGGAGGATCAGTGCCTTATCACCAAGAATGACTTCTCACTCTCATAGAATTTGGGTGTTCATTACAAAAGTGGGCTGCTATCAGCAAGTTTGACTTCTGAGGCTTCCTCTCTCTCCCTTCCTCCCTCCCTCCCACACCCACTGCTTCCCTTTCTCTTTCTCTTTCTCTTTCTCTTTCTCTTTCTCTTTCCCTTTCCCTTTCCTTCTCCCTTTTCATTTCATCTCCAGGCATCATTTTCTTGGACCTCCAACATGGAACTGAGTAAACCTCTTTGTCTGCAAAGTACTCAGCATTCAATATATAGCAACACAAAGCAAAGTAAAGCCATTTAGAAAGAAAAAAAGATGAAAGGCATTGCTAAAGCGGTAGGATGGGATGGGAAGGAAGCAATGGACTTCAACCATGTGCAGAAAGTAACATCAAGTAAAGCCCCAAGTTGCCAGAGGTCTGCTGGCTTGCTGTGTTGAGCAGGAAACAGGAGTCAGAAATGACTCTCAGATTTCTGGCTTGGGAGACAACGGGGGCAGAAAAGAGACGGAGATAGTAGTAAAGGTAAACTGAGTATGGATGACACTTCTGCTGTGAATACAAGCTAAGCTGCTGAGCCAGGTCTGAAGATAAGCGAGCCCTGCAGAGCCAGAGGCCTGGAATTAAATCCCAGCTTTTTATCAAGTTGCTTGGCCACCTCTGCCTCATTTTCCTCACATAAAATCAGGATAAAGCCACAGTACCTATCTCCTAGAGTCATAGTGATAACTGTTTCCATAACAAATATAAAGCCCATAGAAGAGTGTCAGGACAATAGAAGGTGCAGAGCAAAGATGACATTGTTGTTAGTGCTAGCTACATTCTATTGCATACTATTATCTGTAGGTAGCTATGATACAACAGAAGGAGGAAGGTTAGGAGTTGAACAGAGATAATGTGTCCTGCCACACAAATGTGTCTGCATTTCTAACAGGCAGGTTACAACTGGAATGAGGGCACCTTATGAACGGTGTTGTACTAAGCTGGAGTCCCTGAGGAGGAGTTACATTCACTCCTGTATGTGGCATTTTTTGAGCTTATTTTGGAATTGGTGTGTGTGTGTGTGTGTGTGTCTGTGTGTCTGTGTGTCTGTGTGTCTGCATGTCTGCATGTCTGTGTGTGCGTGTATGACTATAGGTGAACCATGAAACTGTGAACATTCAGTAATTTGGAGTAGTTTAACACCACCTAATACCTAATTTGTGTTGAACAACCAACACTAATTAAAAGGCTTTTGTTTCACTATGCCACTCTTAAATACAGAACCCTTTTCCCTAGTTAAGAATACAAGATGCAGGAATTCCATATAGATATGTAATACAAATGTATATTTAGTCCATGTGTATACATATATGCATGATATATATATGTAACAATTAAAGTTTATATCACTCATTTTTACATTTTTACAGAATCTAGATTTCAGCTTTAGGTGTTACTTAGGAAGTTATGTTGGTGCACACACCATTTGTCAGGTACACTCCCTTCACTGAAACCTACCATAAACCCAAGGGTGTTGGGATAAGTTCCCCAGGTTGATAAATGCTGCCTCTATAATGACAACGGCAGTGATATCTGTAAGAAAAAATGAGGCTAGGTCAATGAAATAGGATGCATTTTTTTTTTTTCAAAAATCACTAAAACATGAACAGGCCCTATGATCTGTGTCATTCACTGTAAGGCATAACCTTGAGATGTCATTGGGCTAGGAGGCTAGGAGGCTAAATGCGTGCAAGTGCCATAGACTGCTTAGAAGCCCAGTCTATGAAGCTTTGAGTTGTGCTTTCTAAAATCCAATTCACGATGTTATTTGTAAGAACAGCCACAGAATATATTCCCAAAGAAACACCACGGATACGTAATTTTGTCATTTGTATAAGAGTTTATCTCAGCTAGAATTGAGAAATTTCTTTTGTGCTCACAGACATTAAATCTCATTACTAAAAATGCCACATGACACTGAAATATAGTAGGCTTTGTCACTGGCTTGGGTGTGGTGAAAACAAGCAGGTATATACATCACTGCTCATCATTGTATTCTCTAGTCCTTTCACAGCTACTTAGGAACATGCCTAGAGTTAAGAAAAGGAAACAATGGGAAAAGCATTAAGACATATTAAAGAAACAAGGAAAAGAACCCCTTCACCTATAAGAAGGACAGATTAAAAACTGGGTGCCGCCAACCCATTTCGGTGACTTACATTGGCACACAGAAGTTAAGAGTCTCCTCGTAGAATTTGCCTTCGGGACAGTTGCAGCCCTCAGCACAGTCATCATTGCATTGCTCTGGGGCTGAGAGAGAGGTGCAGGAGCGGCGGCAAAAGGAGGAGCAGTGGTGATACAGCATGCCCTTCTGGCACACCACAGCTGCGAACAAAGGACAGTCCATTGAGAAAGATGTCCCCAATATGCAGGAACTCCTTACACTCACTTGGACAAGCATGGCAGTCATAGATTTTGAAGCAAAAGCCATTACATATCACTAAACACAGAGGAGGATAAAGGGCAAATACAACTATTTCAAAATATTTTAACTAATATTCCTTAACATTTGTAATAGCCTGTTCTATCATTTTTAATATATAAGATCTTTTGCCTGTTTGGAAAACTTCCCTGCCTTTATGTTCTAAATCTATGCTCTGCTCTCCTGTCACAATCAACTTTAAAGCAGTCTTTAAACCTAAGGCAACTTTTAATCTCCTCCAGCTAAGACCAAAATTTTGTTTTATTGATCAACATTTGTAGTTCCTATTTTTTGTTTTCTTCATCATGTTTTTCTAAATCCTGTAATTTCTCCTTAGCAAACTGACTGATCATGGTACGCAAACTAAATAATCTAAAAATATAGTTACACAAACATTTCTAGAAAATGTAGAAAGACATAACTGAAATGATTTCAAATACATAACTGACCCTGTGAGAATAAAATGGGGAATTCTTAGAGGTCAGAAGAAAGGAAGACAATGAAATCCAAACTTTGAGTGAAGGAGGGATCAGCCCAGCACAGCAGTCTTGGCTCTTCCCCATTAGGGAAGGAGAAAAAGCCTGATCCTGAACAAAGCGAGGAATTCAAAGAACCTTATTTCAGATGCTCAAAGTGTAGCACTCAGCTGAAAGGAAAGACTAAAGCAGGAGTCAGAAAATCTCTCTAAGAAGTCAAACTGCAAATATTTGTAGCTCTGCAGGTCAGAGTCTCTGCCTGGGCTCCCACTACCCTTGTAGC